>CM033642.1:121543300-121567862 GCA_019512145.1 Engystomops pustulosus | reverse complement strand
TGGATGATATTAGTGGTGATAACAGGAGGCAGATTTTACTTGGGACTGTATATAGTGGTTTATACAGGGGCAGTATTGTATTTGGGGACTGGTATATTAGTGATGATACAGGGCAGGATTTTATGGGACTGTATAGTAGTGATGATACAAGGGGCAGATTTTTACTTTGGGACTGTCTATTAGTGATGATACAGGGGCAGGATTTTACTTGGAACTGTAATAGTTAGTATGATACAGGGGCCAAGGATTATACCTGGGACTGATATATAGTGATGAACAGGGCGGATTTCTTGGACTGTATCATTAGTGGGGATAACGGGGCAGGATTTTTACTTGGGACTGATACTTAGTGGTATCCAGGGCAGATTTATTTGGCTGTATATTAGTGTGCAACAGGGGCAGGATTTTACTGGACTGTATACTTAGTGTGATAGGCAGATTCTGGGCAGAATTTTGTATAGCCCATAGCAGTGATTTACGGACTGTATATTCGTGTGCTGATACAGATGGGCGTGATTCTGGCGTTATATGATGTACAAGGTTTTAACTGGTACTGTTATTAGGGTGATACCGGGGCAGCCGATTTACTTGGCACCGTATATTAGTGGTGATACCGGGGCAGCGATTTTACCTTGGGACCTGTATATTATGAGTGATACAGTGGCAGGATTTTACTTGGGACTGTAATAGTGAGATGATACACGGGCCACGATTTTAGTTGGGACTGTATATTATGGTGATACAGGGGCAGGATTTTACTTGTGACTGTATATAGTGATGTATACAGGGGCAGGATTTTATTGGGGACTGTATATTAGTGATGATACAGGGGCAGGATTTTACTTGGGACTAGTATATCTCCGTGGTGATACAGGGGCAGGCATTTTTACTTGGGACTGGTACTATTAGTGTGATACAGGTGCGGATTTTATTGTGGACTGTATATATTAGTGATGATTACAGGGGAGGATTTACTTGGGGATGTATTAGTGATGTTATACAGGGGCAGGATTTGTAATTTGGGACGTATATTATGTGATACAGGGGCAGGATTTTTCTTGGACTGGTTATTGTGAGTTACCGGAGATTCCTGAGTTGATACTTAAGTGGTCCGGGGATTTTACTTGGACTGGAAGTGATATAGGCCATTTATGGTATGACGTGATACAGGGGCAGGATTTTCTTGGGACTGTATATTAGTGGGTGACACAGGGCAGGATTTTCCTTGGGACTGTGTATCTTAGTGGTGACTACAGGGGCAGCATTTACTGGAGGACTGTATATTAGTGGTGGCATACAGGGGCAGCATTTTACTTGGGAACTTATATTAGTGAGTGATACCAGGGGCAGGATTTTAACTGCGGGACAGTATAATTAGTGTGCCAGCAGGATTTACGGGAGTATGTGGACACGGGTTTACTGGGATGTATTTAGTGGGGATACCAGGGGCAGTCTTTACCTGGCCTGTAGACTTAGTGATGATACAGGGGGCAGGCATTTACTTGGGAATGTAGTTAGTGAGTGATAACAGGGCAGCTTTTACTTGGGATCTAGTATATTAGTGGTGTCCGGCAATTTTCTGACTGATTTAGTGTGACGGAGGGATTTATGGACTGTTTAGGATGAACGGGCAGATACTGGCCTTCATATTAGTGGTGATACAGGGGCAGGATTTATTGGGACTGTATCTTAGTGATGATAGGCTTAGCTGGGACTGTATCTATGTGATCCCGTTTTACTTGGACGGACCGTATATTAGTGATGATACAGGGGCGGATTGTTTATTTGGTGACAGTAATCTAGTGGTTGATACGGGGCAGGTATTTTACTTGGAGACTGTATTAGTGGTTGATAGGAGACACGGGGCAGGATTTACTTGGGACGTGGTATATTAGTGGTGATAGCATGGCGGCAAGGATTTTATTTGGGACTGTATATAGTGGTTTACAGGGCAGGATTTTTTGGGACTGTATGATTAGTGCTGGATACCAGGGCAGGATTTTACTTGGAGACTTGTATATTAGTGATGATACAGGGGGCAGGATTTTACCTGTGACTGTATATTAGTGATATAGGAGGGCCAGGATGTACTTGGGACGTATAATTAGTGCTGATTTACAGGGCAGGTTTTACACTGGGACTGTATACTTAAGTGGATACGGGGAGGATTTTACTTGTGACTGTATATTTGGGACACAGGGCGGGATTTTACTTGGGACGTGTAGATTAGGTGGTGTACACGGGCAAGCATTTTACTTGCACTGGTATCTAGTGATGACTGGGGGGATTTTACTGGGACTGTAATGGATTAGTGATTACCAGGGGCAGGATTTTACTGGGATGCTAGTATATAGTGGTGATCGGGGCAGGATTTACTTGGACCGTATATTGTGGTGATCAGGGGCAGGATTTTACTTGGGACTGTATATTAGTGATGATACAGGGGGTCAGATTTTACGTGGACTGTATATTAGTGATGATACAGGGCAGATTTATTTGGGACAGTATTTAGTTAGTGATCAGGGCAGGATTTTACTTGGGAGTTAATTAGTGGTGTACAAGCAGGTCAAAGGATTTACTGCGGACTGTATATTAGTGTGTGATACGGCAGATTTATGACGATATTAGTGGTGATACGGGGCATGATTTACTTGGGGACTGTAGATTAGTTATAGCCAGGGCAGATTTTACCTGTGGATGTATATTAGTGATGATTACAGTGGGCAGAATTATACTTGGGGCTAAGTAATATAGTGATGATACAGGGAGGATTTTACCTTGGACTGTATATTATGGTGATAACGGAGCAGGATTGTCTTGGCGCGTATATTAGTTGTACACAGGGGCAGGATTTTACTTGGACTGTATATTAGTGGTGATACGGGGCAGATTTACTTGGGCCTGATATTAGTGGTGATACCAGGTAAAATGTGTTTGTGTATGTGTTTATTGTATATCGTTATGTGGTACTTAGTGTACAATTGTACTATACCTACCTGTGCCGGTGAATGATAGCTTGTATAACCCCCCCCCCCCTCCTGTGTCTTCAGGTACATCAAGGGGCTTAGGCAAAGCTACTCCTGTTCCGCCAAGTCGCTGTTAATCACATATTTTTGTCATGCACAAGAAGTTGTGTTCTTCACTAGCTTCGATCACCAGAAAACTGTATTTGAGTATACTATGTGGGTATCATGGCGTATTAACCTCTTTCGGACCTTTATGTTGAGGGGAGCCTTAAAGACGAGTGGAAGTGATGATTTAATGGACTATATGAGCAGTGTGGCCACGAGTGAGTATGATAGTATGATATTTTGGTACAAGTCTGTAATGGTAGGGAGCTGAATGATTTGTTACACGTTAAAACAAAAATTTGAGCTGATTTTAGGCTGTGTTCATATGCAGGTTTTCTCTATGGGTTAGCAGTATACATGACATTATATTGGCGAACAAAGCATAGTTGTTGACCACTAATACGATCGGCATCCGTCAAAAAGGCAGGTAACGCCCTACAACATGGCCTTGTTTGGCGGGCAAACCCAGCGAGGACAGTCGCAGCAACCTTATTTTAGCCCTAAAGGTTCGGTGGTCTGGGAATACTCCTGATCTTCGGATAATATAATGTCAGCACACTGGCCAGGGTTCTTGACTGTGCCGGTAATCAGAACTCTAAACCCTGGGCCACTAGTAGCAGTCGCTTTCCCAACGCCCCTACAGCTGTCTTACCCTTGGTGGACCTCTAGACCTGTACACCTTGAAACGCCACCACTATTGGGCCCTACTTTTGGTCGATATGCCAGTCTAACGTAGTTCAGAGCGAGACTGGACCACTGAATTCTCTCTCCCGATCCTGGTAACACACGAATTCCTGCCTGGGTTGTAAGAAATAGTCTTCAACAGTGGAGAGGTCGGGAAATTTCAAGCGGAAACACTTCACTAAGACAAAAGACCACGTTTTTTTGTTTAGTTGTTTCTAAAACTGGACACGGTAGCATGGCCCCCCTGGATACCCAGGAACTGACTGCACAAACAGATCCATGCCCCCTGGGTTATTGGGAGAGTCGGGACAGCTTTAGCACTACTTGAACATCTGATCCCCCTTGCGAACAGTACGCAACAGAGAAAACCTCTTTTGAGTGCCTATGTGGCAACACAACTGGCCTGAGACATACACTATCTTCATCTTACTCCTGGAATTGACGCCTACTGTCAATTCCAAACAACCCAGGTCCTCCTTACCTCCAGCGTTGGGAGGAAGACCTAGACATCTCACTGACGGACGAACAAAAGGACAGGATCTATGAACTCTGCCACTACGCAACGATCAGTTCTCGCTACCAGGAAGCAGGTTACAAATTACTGGCAAGATGGTACAGAGTACCCACTAGGCTACACACGATTTTTCCTCAAGTCTCTGAGATCTGCTGGAGATGTGGTGAGGAGGGCTCTTTCCTACATATGTTCTGGTCCTGCAGAGTTATATCACAGTTCTGGCTCGATCTGGACCTGGGAAATGTAATGTCCCGCTTGTGCGGAGAGTCAATCTTGTTGACTTCCTCCTCCACCATTGTGATATGTCTGTGCAGCGATACAAGAAATCTCTTGTTCGTTTTCTCATCATTGCTGCGAGGGCCTGCATCCCACTTTTATGGAAGCAAACAGTACCACCGACGATGGCTATGTGGACAGCGAAGGTGAACGATCTGATGTATATGGAAGATCTCACCTCCTCGGTGCATGGTGCACATGATAAGTTTCTCAAAACATGGCAACCCTGGATCCAATTTAAGCTATCTCCCGAATATAGGGAGCTAGTGTAAAGCACTGCGTGACCCTCATCCCTCCTGGTTGAGACAAGCCCACCCCCCCTTTCTTTCCCCTCACTCCCCTCTTTTATCACCTCTCTTCCTCCCATACCCTTATTCAATTCTCCCCCTGCACCTTTGCCGGCCTTTCCCGGCAAAATGCAGAACTTTTCCTTTATTTTTTTCTGCTTCTTATTCTTCGTGCCCCTGGCAGGCCACTATGGGGCCACAGGGGCCTACTGTTCTAACTCTCCCCTCGCTGGAGAATCATGGACGGATGGACAGGCAGATTCAACGTGATTGCACAATCTTTGATTCTAAACCTCACAATGATGTGCGGAAACCTTTTTCAGTGTTATATCCCATAGTCATTACTTATCCTAAGACACTTAGCTTTTAGATTTTCTTCTACTTGACAGCTTCTGCCCTGTAAACACTATGTGAACTAATGTTATTGTAATCTGTTCTGTTGTTCGTCAAATAAAGAAAATTATTAAAAAAAAAAAAAAAAAATCAGGATGACGAGACGTAGCTAGCTCTGTCTTTTCATCCTGCTCCCTCCTGCAGGGGGAGGTGTGCGACCAGCTTAGGTAATAGAAGCCTATGTGGAACTGATGCAGCATATTGCATCCTTTCAGCAGGCTCGCTGAGTGCATACAGTGACATCAAGGACAGTGACATCACTGGAGAAACACCGCAAACACCCCATACATTGGCAGCAACAATTGCCGGCTGTTGCCATTGTGCACTCCTTACCCTGCATTCAGAGGGGAGGAGGGGTCCCCAGGCGATGTATCCCACTGTACAAGCATACAGTGGGATACATCTGTGCCATACATTATAAGGGACTTTATGTTAAGCGGCAGCAGAAACAAGTATGAAGTATTTTACATGGCAAGTAAGGTTGATGACTATTAGTAATCCCATCTTTTCATATGAAGGTAAGCAGCTACTGCAATTCCTACAGATACAGTAGTAACCTGGTAATTCTATTTTTATAAAAGGAGACGATGTTGAGAAATGGCAATGGCAAAACAATATGTTTGAGTGTATTGCAGCCGTACTGTACCATATTCATATGGGTAACATAATCCCACATTCACTTTAATATGGTCATCCATTTTAATGGCCGTATTGCCCACCATACTGTGAGATGGACATAAATAGAGAACATAAAATATAGAGCATGTCTTATTATTTCCTGTATTTTGTCCCGTTCCCCCAATAGAAGTCTATAGGAACGTGAACCATATGGTGGCACATATTTAGAGTGGGTTGACTAAGAGACCAGAACATTTGGGGCAGGACAAGACTGAGTCATCATTTGCCAGCCCACTATATTTTATACAGGTATGGCTCACTAAGAATGGATTAGCGTTGAAGCCATTATGGTTTATGGACACATACAGATTGGTTTTCTCTTCCGGACTTCAGTGAATTTTCACTGATGCCTTAATGAACCATTTTTTTCAATCTTTACGTAGACATATGGGTGTCCTACGTACTGTATTTTATAAAACTGCAGCTGAAACTCAAAATACCGGCTGCAGAAGTTTCATTGAGAGTTATAGAAATCGTTTGTTTGTAGGGATTTTCTCAAAATTAGTTTTTTTTATCCTTATGCATATTACTTTTTTCAGTTTCCACTTATTTTAGTAAACATTGTGGATATATCTTTCTGTAACAGAAAAGTCTGTCAATGGAGAAATAAAAAAGCTTTCGCTTTTAGAAAGATTGGAAATGCAAAAATACAATTAGCTACATCCGTAAGGGGTTAACTCCTCTGACTGCCTCAATGGCAGTGGGTGGACCTAACTTTAGTGTTAAATAAAAGACTCCATATTCCACACCAGTGCCTTCTTTCTTGTTCTAGTAGTGGTTATTGATTACTCCATGTACATTTAACCTGTTTTAAGACTAGATAATGGGGACTAGAAAAGTGACATGTCGTCACCAAATGAGCATCGTTTTGGAATGACAGATCATTAAAATGTTGGGTCATACTAGCTCGGTAAGCTGGTGCCCTAGAATGAGTCTTTTCCAATCAGACAGCAACTTTACAAACCCTCTGTTTGCCTCATATTTGTTTTTGCACTTAAGGAAATGTGGGTTCCAAGCTTCCTAAAAATCCAAAGAATAGATAGATTAGAGATAGCATGAACACGATATACATATAATAGGCTTCCATACCAAACAACACAAAGGAAAGTATCGTGTTAAACCAGTCTGGAGGAAATGACACTCACCGGCCACTTTAGATTAGGTACAACCTGTCCAACTGCTCGTTAACACTTATTTCTAATCCGCTAATCAATGGCGGCAACTCAGTGCATTTAGGCATGTGACATGGTCAGACAATCTCAGCGTTCAGTGCAAACCGACGCATCAGTCTATGGGGAAGAAAGGTGATTTGAGTTGCCTTTGAACGTGGCATGTATGTTGGTTGCCAAAAGGCTGGTTGATTATAGTTCAGGAATGCTGACTCTAGACTGGATTTTCAACGCACAACCACTCTAGGGTTTACAGAGAATGAGTCCGAAAAAAGAAAAAACATCTCCGGTGAGCGGGCGCAGTTTTGTTGGCAGAAATCCTTGTTGATGCCAGAGGTTCACCGAGGAGAATGCAGAGTCCAGACTGGTCGCGCTGAATAGAGAGGCAACAGTGGAATCAAAGACTCCCCCGTTACAGTACCAAGGTAGCAGAAGAGCAATCTACTGAACGCACAGTCGTACGAACTTTGAGCAGAGAGGTGCTACAGACAGAGCGAAAGACCGACACCAGGTTGCCATCTACTTTCAACGCTAAGAATCCACGTTGTGTACTAAAAAGTGGACGGTTGAGTGTATACTGCATTAAATATTTCTTAGCATTGTGTAATGTCCAATTATTCTAATTACCTGGAGTGTGCATTTTATTGTAATGGATTAAATAATGCTATTAACAGAGCACTGTGCCGGCTTATCCCTAAATTGGAAAAGACAGAAACTGCACAGTTTGTTGCATATGAGAATCTAAGAAAAGACACACAACGTATTAGATGAATCCTTATAATAATAATAATTCTTTATATAGCGCACACAGATTATGCATAGAGATTCGACATCAGAGGTCAATAAGATATCACAATGGGCCTTTCTAAGATATTAATACTCAAATCATGATATCACAATACTGGCTACATCGAACAACCCCAGTGGTCACAAAGGACATTAAGATGTCTCAGAAGAATTGTGATGAATAATGGGGGCCGTTGTGATTGTCCTCAAAGAGGCATTGCAATGTTAAAAAAGGGCATGGTGACCTTACACATAAGGAATTGTGATGTCACCACACTGTCATGTCATATAATCACAATGCCCATTATGACATTAAAGGTGCCAATAAACAAAAAAAAATCTTTCTCTGACATCACAATGTTATTTAAACATCATAATGCCTAATTGTGACATCAAAATACCGACCAGCAGCTTTAACCTCCTTTCATCCTCCAAACTCCTTGTCATTCTTGTCAAGGAATATTATTCTTGAATGTGTAATTTGTTGAACTCTGGGCAATACAAACTTTGTAGAAATATATGGCATCCATTAAGCGTCCAGGCTCATTACAACATCCTGGACATCCTTACAATGATAAACTCTGACCTGCAGAATGTTCTCTGGTGACCTCAAAAGCCTTTGGTCACCTCTCCTCTGCCCCTACCCCCACCCCGGCATCTAGGAATTTGGAAACAAAGAACGGTTTAAATATCCTCTGGACTCTCCCCCCTCATTAACACTTGGCCCAATTGTGAATGACCTCTGACTAACTAATGATGGAGGTTCTGAAATCTGAACACAAACTGTAAAGATATAAAACATAGAAATCCAAGATTGGTGTTCACATTTTGGGGGGCTTGACAAGCTGAATGTGTCCCTTATTCTCCCACTCCAGGGATCAGGATTTACTTGAAGTTTGTAAGTTTCTGTTATTTTTCTCCCTTTTATTTTATAACTTGTTTGCCGTGTTGTGTGTCATTTTATTTGTCATTCTTTTGTTTAATTTATCTTTTAATGCACTGATCAATTTTTTGTAATTAAAGCTTTCACTTTATTTTGGTCCCTGTATGCTATGCGAATCTAGCCTTGTAAGTGTGGTAGCTGTGTGACTACTAGAGTGCTAGTGTGCACGTGTATGGTGTGGACAAGGTGATGCCTGCGAAGCAAGAGTTGTTGTAGAGTGGGATACTTATTGGTCCCAGTATAAATGCCAATAAGTGGTGGCAGCGGTCGGTTCTGGTGCTGGAGCTGTATGAGGTGTGATTTATGTCTCAATTTGTGCCTGATGATGAAAGGTGAGCGCAAGTTGAGTAGGCTGAAATTAACCCGTACAGTTGCACCCCACGTCACGTGACGAGGCGGCGGCGTCCTCTTCCGTGACAAATTGGTGGACGGGGGATAAATTCATTTGTTGTCAGAGCATTAAGTGTGTGGGATGAAGTAACTGACCCCTGCACTTAAGGACTAGTGAATCTTGCGAGGGTACCCTAGTTTTACACGGACCAAATCAGTGCTGTTCTAAGAAACAACGTGCAAACAGTTTCCCTTCCCCGTTTTTCTTTTCTATCTTTTATTTGGCAAAGGTTGCACTCAGTGAGTGGCCAACCATCTACAAAGACGAGCAAGAGGAGGCTCTAGTCCACCTCTTGACGCAAGAGGTATCAACCCCGGCTGACAAGTCCAAAAGCTCTTGGTTTTGCTTTGATGGAGCAAGATGCAGAGCAAGGATCTGGCACGGCTCAAGGGACCAAGATATGGACATTAATCCTGGAAGAGTTTTCCCCTGAGGCTAACCACGTCAGGAGCCCTCAGGAAGGCATGGATGTTTCTTACAAAATGGCCCTACAGAGCTAGCGTGAATGTGATCCTAGCCTGCGACTGCAGCTTATCCTTCAATTTAATCAGGCGGAAGCAGCGCGAGAGGAGGAGAGCGGCCGCAGAGCGAGGAGAAGGAGAGAGCGGCGAGAGATCGGCCCGCAGGAGTAGAGATAAGGGAGAGAGCGGGCCGCCGAGAGAGGAGAGAGAGAAGCCGCGAGAGCGCGCGGATGGCAGTAGAGCGAGAGAGAGAGACAGCCCAGCGCCAGGCTGATAGAGAATCAGGCGGAAAGGCGGTATTGAAAGGGTATCAATTCTGTGCAAACCCCAATCCAGGATGTAGACCCAAAAGACCTCGTCAAGAAGAAGTTTTCCAGTTACTGGACAAGGAGTGGGGACTTGGACATTTTTTTTGCGGTCTTTTGAGAAGACCTGCAGACAATACCATCTGCCCCGTGAGCAGTGGGCACAGTATTTAAGCCCAGGGGTAAGAGGCAAAGCCCTGGAAGTATTTGCTGACCTTCCTCTTGAGCTTGATGGGAATTAGGGGCGAGGGCTATAAAAAGCTGCTTTGATTAAAAAGTACAAACCTAACTCCAGAGGTGTACCGCAAGAAATTCCGGAGCGTAAAGCGAGAGACCAACTGACAGCTAAGCTGATACATAGGCAACTTACGGACTACCTCTTTTACAGTGGACCGAGGACTTTCTGTCAACAGCCGGAGGACCTGGAGGATCTCATGATAAAAGATCAGTTTTTGCACATTGTCCTGTGACAGAGCCGGCGTCGCACCCCGGCATACCCGGGCAAGTGCCGGGGCCCACAGACTTCCAGAAGGGCCCACGGCACTCTCTCACTGTTGCTTCTCAACTGGCTGCTCGGCAGTGATCCTGCAGAGCGAGGGGGTTGCGCAGTGAAATGGGCCGGACCGGGACGACAGACACTCACCTGCAGGGAAAGATTCCATTTCCCCGGCAAACATCGTGAGGTGAGATCAGTGTACTGCTGGAGCTTCACACACTTGAGACGGCGTGCAGTCAGTGTCGTGAAATTCCACAGCTGAGCACTCACTCCACTGTACTGCTCTACGGCACAGTGCAGGCTCGGAGCACTACAAAAGCAGCAGAATTCTTACAAGCAGCAGAGTTGAACACCCCCACGCTACCATGTGCCGTCCTGCAGAAGTGTCACTATAATAGATCTTCCGGACAAGACAGCGGGAGATCAGAGGTTAAATAAGAGAAACAGGGTCATAAAAACACATCGCTGCCAGAATGTCGGTATACTGTTTAAAGAAAAGCTGACTGGCCAGCAGAAAAACTAAGCTGGACTTCTACTTCAGTGTTCTAATAAAATACTGCAGTTTTAGCAAAGGGCATTACTTAGACAACTGTATAACATTTTTATAAACTCAATTGCCTTAGTGTCTCTGTACACTTTGCAGGATCCTGGCTGGCGTGACGACTGCACGCCGCCTGTGTCCCTACTGCACAGAATATGCTGCGTCGTTGAAGCTTATAGCAGAATAGGTGATGAGGATAGTGAGAGCCTTGGACCTGCATATGAAGGTGTAGGTAATTTTTCATTATTTGTGTATTTACTGCCACATTCATTATAAAACCGACCGGACTATATTACAACAGTCCCCGGGTACATACAAGATAGGTTCCGAGGTTTATTCTTAAGTTGAATTGTATGCACGTCGAAACGGTATATTTTATAATTGTAGTTCGAGGCAATTTATCTTTTTGCCCCAGTGATAATGCTGGAGTTTCCAAAATTTTTTGCTGTAATGGGACCAAGGATTATCAATAAAGCTTCATTACAGACCCTTGCAGCTGTCATTGCAGCCTGGGACTATAGTAAAATCCAGAGAGCTTCACCAGAGGTCACAGTGGGCAGAGGTGTCCGTCTTTAACTAGGGTCGTCTGTAAGTCAGTGTCCTTAAGTGAGGGACCGCCTGTATATTACAGTGAAAGGGGACAGTGGAGGCTCTGTTGCCCAGGGGCCTACCGAATCCTGGAGCCCGGCCCCTGCTGTGGATGTCGACAGTTTTGTTTGAACAGGGAGCAAAACTGCGGATGAAGCTGCGCAGATTGCGGGACAACTATGCCGCCAACAGGATGTCAGAACCCCGAAAGGCTGTTGCAAACAGTGGAATGGAGGTGGTAAGCCGGTGGGGAATTCCCCTTTTTCTGCAAACCAACCACCAGGTGGGACCCTTTTATGTGGTGCTCCAGGGACTAAAAACTGTTATTGACAATCGCAAATGTTTTACCTGTACCAAGTGGACATCTTAGTGTTGCATGTCCCAACAGGAAAGATACTCCCAGAACACTGTCTGGATCATCACCCCTCTGTTTTATTTGTGGCTGGAAAGTGGGGAAAAACAATGATAATCTTCAGTCTGTTACCGTAGGCAATAGGGTCACCGTTGGATTAAGAGAACTGGAGCAGAATGACCCTTGTACGTCCAGAAATGGTGGACTCATGGACATATTCCAGGAAAAAAATTGTCTGTAATAGGGGTTGGGGGAGCTAGCCCTGCTGTACCAATGGGCCCACGTGTATCTAGACTGGGGTGCAGGAAGGGGTTTGAGGACTGTGGGGCGTATTCCAACACTATTCCAACTAATGTGTTATTAGGCACTGCACCTTTGGCAGAATGGATCTCAATATGTTCCTACTAACCCCTTGATAACAATTGAGGAGCACTGCTCTCACTCAGTAGATTGTAATGATTTGAGAAATGTATGATGTGAAGGGAGGGCTAAGATCAGATTCCCATCCAACTGCTATACTAGACTTGCCTGTAGAGGATGCGGTGGGAATCTCATAGGTTGCAGCTGTGACTCGAAGTCAATGCGAATAATCCTCAAACTGTGGTGGTCCACAGGAGAAGAGGATGAATGTTGTATGTAACCTTCTGCTGGGGTTCAACTAGTACAGCCCAGAGAATCAAGACTCTAGCTCTGGTCCATCGCGCTTGCATCCTAGGCCTTGACTTCCATATTGATAGTCAGAGCTTTATGAGGCACTGCAGACAGATACTACATGGAGGAAGTTAAAAACTTCTTGTAGGTAAACCTCCTACCGAGTCTGACAAAGAACGGGTGTTCTGGGAAGAAGGAAAGCTCTATATGAGAGGCGTAATCCCACTGATAAACAAAAATTATGGGATTGTGAGAAAACGCCTAGTTGTTCCCTATCAGTTTCAGAGAAAGATTGCTGAAGGTTTGCCCTTAAATCCTCAGCTGGACCTTAGGGATACCAAAAACCAAAGCGCGCTTGACGCAAACATTTTTATTGGCCCAAGATGGCATAGACTATGCTAATTACTCGTCGGTCTTGCACAGTTTGCCAAAGGTGGAAAAGTGGGAAAAATGGAATATTCATAAGGGCTCCACTGATTCCTCTACCAGTAATTGATGAGCCTTTCCAGCGGGTGGCTGTAGATATCATTGGACCCCTTAAAATACCTAGGCACGTCAGGAAAGAAATTTATTCTTTACGTAGTGGACTATGCCACTAGATACCCAGAAGATCTGTAGCCCGTCTTCCATACGTGCAGATAAGGTAGAGATGCATTATTGACTGTTTTCTCTTGTGTGGGTTCACCCAGGGAAATGTTATGATCAAGGTACACAGTTCATGTCTAATTTAATGCAAAGCCTCTGTAGAAAAGTGCAGCGTAGAACATGTCGGTAGCCACCCCCTATCACCCTCAGACTTAATGGTTTGTTGAACGTTTTAATGGACCCTGAAACAAATGCTTAAAATGTCATTGAGACTGTAGGAGAGACTGGGAGCGGTACCATTCCCATCTCTTGTTTGCTTACCGGGAAGTACCACAACATCCCTGGTTTCCCCAATTTGAGCTTATTTCGGGGAAGAGTAAGGCGGGCCTTCTTGATTGTTAGGACACTTGGGAAGGAACGTAGGGCACAAGGAGTCTCTGTTGCTAGAATATGTACTGCGGATCAGGGAGAAAGATGCAAGGACCTTTGAGTAACTAGTGCATTAAGCACATATGTCCATAACCCATACCCAATCAGAAACTTTGGTTATGACCGAAATGGCCAGACAGAGGATATATGAAGAAGGTCAGAAGGTCTGGGTGCTGGTTCCCATGTGCAAAACAAACTACAGGCTGCAGGGGAGGGCCCCTATATATATGCAAACGATTTACTATGATGTTAACTATGTTGTGGCTCGATGAGGCAATTACAACGCCAAAGGATTTCATGTTAACATGTTAAAAGCCACATCATGACAGGGGAGCTTGTGTGATGCCTGTTTGCAGTTTGCCAGAGGAGTGGGGTGGGGGATCCCCTATTTAGACCTTGTGTCTGAGCCACCAAAGCAAATGGTCCCTTGAGACTGCACAATTCAACCCCACACCTCTCATATCTCAGAAGTTGAGCTCAGGGAGGTACTCAATGCCTTCAGATATCCTTCATCCAGAAGCCTGGGGAACTCATCTAGCTATTCAACAGGGTGGACATGGCAAATCACCTGCCAATAAGGCAATCTGCCTTATAGGGTTTCAACTGAGGTCAAATTAATATGAAGGATCAATAGAAGGATGTGGGGCCCTGGGCCCGTGATACAAACATCTCAGAGTGCACTGGGCCCTCCCCTGATAGTCATTGTGCCAAGAAGGCAGAACCCACGGTTCGTGCTGGATTACAGAAGCTAACCTAATTACCAATTTGATGCTTACCCCATGCCAAGAATTAGAGTGAATGATTAGATCAGCTGCTAGTGTCTTCCTACCTTCACCATATGGATCTAAGTAGGGGGGTACTGGAATCCTAGACAAAAGGAACGCTCAGACAAGTCTGCCTTGATAACTCCCTTGGGTGTACGAATCCTTTGGTTCCATTGCCATTTGGTATGAAAAAAAATGCCCCCTGCCACTCAAAGGTTGGTGAACCAACTCCTGGAGGGATGGATAGCTTTCCGCAGTTGCATACCTTGATGAATAGCCATTTCACATCCTGAGGGGAACCGCACAACATCTGACAGGTGCTGGTAAGACCTCAAAAGGGCATAGTTTGGACTGTCAAACCGGAGGACAATGTCAGATAGCCCTAATGTCAGAAGAGGCAAGATATGCTGACACGTGTAGGAGGTAGTGGGCTCTACGGCCTGAAACGGGGAAAGTGAGATGCCATAACCACAATGGCCCACCCCTAGAACGGTAAGAAACAATCATGTTTCCTAGGGACAGCCGGATTATAGGAAATTTGGCCAAACTACAGTGCGCTGGTAAACCTTGACAGACTTACCAAGAAGAAAAAACTCCCAATTGTTGCATGGAACCAATCAGTGTGAGGGGATCATTTTCGAATTGTGAAAGCTGTATTGGCCAGTGCTCACCTGGTTCTACCCAGGGACCAAGCAATGTTCACACATACCGCAGCATTTTTGGTACAAAACTGACCCAGACATTACGTACTAGTGCAGTCTTAGTCAGGTAAAACCGACGAAGGAGAAGAGCACCCATTACTTACCTAAGTAGGAAACTGTTGCACGGAGGTTGCATATGCCAAATTGAAAAGAGTGTTCTGGCAATTGTGTGGGCTCTGCAAAAACTGCAGCCATATCTGTATGGGCGGTAACTTACTGTGATCACAGATCTAATCCACTCTTAGCTGGCTTAATTAGTGGCTGGAGACAATGGAAGCTGCTCAGATGGAGCCTGGTCTTGCAGCAATATGATTTCACAATTCAACACAAGAAAGGTATTCATGTGAGATGGGAATGCAGACGCCTCTTCGCCAGGGGGAGCCAGAGTGATAGAAGTGCGGCAAGAAGATGGCAAGTGAGCCAATCTCCTAGGCACAATCAAAAAAGGGGAGGTGTCAGAACGGAAATATTATTCTTGAATGTGTAAGATTTGTTGAAACTATTGGGCAATTACAAACTTGTAGAAATATTAGGGCAATCCACTTTGAAGGTCCAGGCTCATTTACAACATCCTGGACATCCTTACAACCTGATAAACTCTGACCTGCAGAATGTTCTCTGGTGACCGCAAAAGCAGTTTGGTCACCTCTCCTCTGCACCTACCCCACCCCTGCATCTAGAATTTGGAAACAAAGAAACGTTTAAATATTCCTGGACTCTCCCCCCCTCATTAACACTTTGCCCAATTGTATGACCTCGGACTAACTTAATGAATGGGAGGTTCTGAAATCTGAACCAAACTGTAAAGATATAAAACAATATGAAATCCAGAATTGGTGTTCACATTTGGGGGCTGCTTGCAAGCTGAATGGGTTTTGTCCCTTATTTCTCTCCCACCGTCCAGGGATCAGGATTACGTTAAGTTGTAAGTTTCTGTTATTTTTCTCCCTTTTTTTGTATGAACGTGTGGCCGTGTTGGTGTGTGCATTTTATTTTGTCATTCTTTGTGTTTTAATAGCTTTTATGCACTGATCAACTTTTTGTAATTAAGCTTTCACTTATTTGGTCCCTGTGATGCTCGTGCGGAACTCATAAGCCTTGTAAAGTGTGGTTTAGCTGTGTGACTACTAGAGTGCTGAGTGTGCATGTGTAGTCGGTGTGACAAGGTGACTGCCTGAGAAGCAAGAGTTGTTGTAGAGGGGATACTTATTGGTCCAGTATAAATGCAATAAGTGGTGTGCAGGGTCTGGTTCTGGTGATGGAGCTGTAGAGGTGTGATTTATGCTCAATTTGTGTCCATGAGTGAAAGGTGAGCGCAAGTTTGAGTAGGCTAAATTACACCGTACAGTTTGACCCCACGTCACGTGACGAGGCGGCGCGCGTCCCTCTTACCGTGACACGTATGACATTAAAGTGCCATAATTAAAAAAAATCTTTCTCTGACATAACAATGGTTATTTATAACATCATACATGCCTAATTGTGACATCTAAATACCGACCAGTCTGTAACCTCCCTTTCATCTCCAAATCTGGTCTATTCTGCCACTAAACTGCTATCTCTCTGCTAACTCCCCCGTTGTTTGGTTGTCCGTTCTTTCGAAAGTCTTCAATGATTCCTCACTGCTAATTCCAAAAGGCACTATTCTCTCCTGTTTCTATGTGAATCTCTGCAGCATTTGGTTACAGGATGGCTACGCTCCATTGGCCTGACGGACTGCAATCTCTTGGTTTTCTTCCTATCTCTCTGACTGCACATTCACAGTTATGCCTTTCTGTTCCTTCACTGTCGGGGGTTCCGTTTAGGATTGGTCCTAAGCCCTCTTCTCTTTTCCCTCTATATCTTGATCCCCCTGTCTTACTGCGCATATCAGTGACTGTTCTCTGCCGGTCTCTAAAATCAACAAGCTCGCTTCTCATTCTGGAAACTTATATTCTTTCCAAACAACGAAAACTTTCTTGTGTCTTCCCACCATCTACGACCGACCTAACATTGATCTCTCTATTTTCTGTCTGGAGTCACTGTAACTCCAAGGCAGCAGGCCCTGACGTCTGGGGGTTTTGCTCTGGACTTGACCTCCTTTTTTATACCGTTAGAAACGCGTTCTTGCTCACTTCTAGCTGGAGGCAATTATAAAATTTGAACTCCCAGGCACGGTTCTCCAGGACATTTCTCCGAGCTGCTCTGGAATGCCTTACCACCGATCTATCGAATATTACCCACCCCCAATGTTTCAATGTTTCGTAAAACTATGATTGTAAGCAGGCTATCGCCTCAATAACTGCAGTGGAAACTTTAACTATTTATTAACCCAATTCTGGGTTACTTCTTCTCTATGATACGGACAAAGGACTTCGCTGCGTGGTCCCACTGACTGTTGACTTTGTACATAGGATGGTGGCAATGATGGTGGTTCAAGAGCGCATTTTATATTTAATAAATTGATTTTCATCATTGACCTTATAGAAAATGGCTGGACCAAGCTCGTTAGTACCTCTTTATCACCCCCTCATCTCATAGATTTTAAGCTCCGCCAGCATGGCCCTCACTCATATTGTTCATTGACTGTAATATTCTGTATTCTTGATATTTTATATATTCCCCAGAATCTGTAAAGACGCTACGGAGATATGTGGATAGAACTATATAAAGATTATTATTATTTTTTTTTGGGCATAACTATTTCCGAATTGTGATTATCATAGTGCCCTCATTATGACAGCAAAATTCCCCTTGTAACACATTATTCCCATTGTAAGATCACCTTCCCATTGTGCACCACAAACAATTACTGACATCAAATGCCATGGGGATGTCGTGACATCACAATTTTGTTTTTATGACATCACAATTATCATTGCGTTGCACCACATGCCATTTCAATCGTGTTGACTATAATACTCATGAGCCCAATCAATACTTCCAATTAAAAGCAGCCATTGAGCATTAACATCTCCAGGTCTATGTGCCCCCGGCGCCGAGAAGCAAGGGAACCCTCCCAACCCCCAACCTCACACCTTCCACCCCCTTCATACCCCCCTCCCATCCCCCCCCATCCAACCACTAGATTCAACTACCCCCACACCTCGCCCTACTTACTTCACACGCCCCCGTCCCTTGCCCCCCCCCCTCCCGACACTTCCCCCCACATCCGCCTCCTTCATACCCTCCCCACCCTCCCCCCCCCCCAAACCCTTTTACCATCGCCTTTCCCCCCCTACCCCCCTCTCCCCTAACCTGCCCTATAGGCTTCTCTCCTCCTCCCTCATGCCCAATTCCCCCCCTCTCCAAACCCTCCTCCCTTCCTTACTGCCACAAGCAAACTTCCTTTTCATAAAAATTATCATTCTGTCAAAATCACAACAGTAAATGGCAGTGGTAGTATACATTAGATGACCTATAATTCTACAAGATTTGGAAAAACAAACTGCAGAAGATCTGAATCACAGGAGTCTGGCACTGGAATGTGGAATTCTTGTACACTTGGCAAGCACTGGAAAATACAAGTTTAAAGCAAACGTTTTTTTTAAAACTAGGAACATACATGAAAAACAGTTCTTGTCTAATATATTACATGCCTTGCTATATGCTTACTTTCACAGGTACCATATGGACCATGGCATTCTCTATGTGGTTGCAGCCCTTAAAAATAAGAGAAATCTTATACTTCTGTTTGTGGGATCGGGCATCAGTTCTACAATAATTGGAGACACAACGGCTGCAAACAACAGGACCGGGACCTCTGTTGGGGACATAGAAATGCAGTTTGATTAGAGGAGCCTGACAAAAAAACATGTAAATTATTTTAAAAACAAAAAAAAAAAACACTGGCCCTACAAACCAAAACAAAGGACCACCTGGTGCTTGTCTATTGTGTGAAAATACAGCCTCTGAAAGTTCCCTATGTTTTCTATTTATAAAGAAAAAGTTGCAATGTCCCAGATGGTAGCTAGCAGATGGTATTTGAGCTGGGTTGCATGATTCCAGAATTTGAGTTTGAGTAATGGATACCTGAACAAAAATTTAAGACAATTAAAGTATTATCGGGATTCAATGTTAAGCGGTTGTTTACATTTTATGACCACATTTCATAGGTATGTGAAGGTGCCATGGAAATGTATAATTTCTTTTGTGTCTTATATATTTTATAAGTCAATGGCAAATGTATAATTTCTGGAAAAAAATAAGATAATGTTGCTTAATATATAGAGAGATCTTGAGAAATATCCATCTCTATATACAGTGCATTGAGCTTTGTTACTCTATGGAAACTCGAGTCAGATCAAATCCCCCATTGACAACCAATAAAGTCATTAGTGACTGGTTGAATGGAAGGTGGCTGGGTATTTATGGCATGGTAGAGAGTGAGGTGGAGTTCAAATCTGTCCGGGCAAGAAAAATATTAATTGTATAATATAAAATAATTTCGAAACCTTGCTGTTCAAGGGAGCCCCGGAAGATTATAGATTATAGAAACTCATATTCATATAGGCCAGTTCCTGATATTTCCCTGATGACGTGGCGGTTCCTGGTCTGCCGATGACTGGCCCGTTAAATGTATGAATTGAAATTGTGAACAAGTATCAAGGTTTCGATACCTGTGAATCCCTACATTAGCAGCATGAGCAGTGTGTTTCATTCGGCTCCTCCAGCACCCATCCTCCTCGATAGACAGTACTTGATATTAGAGTAGGATAAGAGAAGCAAGATTCATGTGACTTTTTTCCCCATTAAGGTAAAGCTTGTTTTTTGTAAATCCGGGGGGGGGGGGGTAGGCCACCAGCTTAATTTATGGAGTTCCAACTTCTTTGAAAGAGAGAGAACACTTCAATGTTTCATTGGTTCCAGGTTGTTTTCTACTTGCAAATTCTGAGGATTTTTATCATTAGGCAGACTCTTTGTGACTTCTATGACTGCTTTTGGACCTCTGCCTGCCGGTTAGATTTTTTAAAGTGGCATTGGTCCTTTAACCCCTTAAGGATGCAGGCCATGGTTAGCCTAGGCTCAGCCCCATTTTTGGATTATGACTTGCGTGACCCTTTATATGGTTATAACTTTTGAACACTGTACTTATCTAAACAATTATGAGATTTTTTTTCTCCCACATGTGTACGTCATTTTAGTGGTAAAATTGGGTGATAAGTTTTGCGTTTATTACAGAAAAAATGAGTGGAATTTTTCGAAAAAATTTGCGATTTTCGTTTTCAGGCAGATTAGATTTACCACGTAATTAAACTTCCTGAATAACATTTCCCATGTGTCTAACTTTACATTTTCATAAGTTTTGAAAATGTCTGGATAATTTATGTTGAGGTCAAGACGGCTTACAAATCGAATATCGATTTTCCGTATTTTCAAATTGACTATTTTGGGGATAAATAGTTTGAATGAAATAAAATATTTACATATTAGCATTTTAAAAACCCCTGTATACTCAGCCCATTTTCAAATCTGCACCCTCAAGAATATCAGAAACAGCTTTTAGGAAGATTGTTAACCCTGGATTTCATAGTAATTGAACAAAAATGGAGGTGAAATTTAGAAGGGTTTTAAAATTCTCCCGAAGTAAGTACAGAGACATGTGGCCGTACCTTGTTTTATGGGCGCACAGGAGGAGCGAAGGGAAGAGCGCCCTGCAGCTGCAATGATTTTAGTTTCCTCATGGCCCATTTTTGCTTTTTGCGTTATTGGGGCATTGTGATGGCCATTTTTTTGCGGGATGAGATGATTTTTCCAGTGTTACCATTTGGGGTTGCCCCTATTGTTAAAAATTAGGAACTCTTTTTGAGGTCTCACGAGTAGAAAAGAACAATTCTGTTCTGGTTTTTCTTTTTTTTTTTCGTGTGAGCCTAATGTTAGTGTTATCTTTATTCTAAGGGTCGATTCGATTACGGGGGAACCAGATGAATATTTTTCTAGTTTACAAATTTGCCAAATTAGATAAACCCTAAGTGGGGGAAATCTATCCATTTGTGATCGCCAACAGTATAATTCTGGAGTACATATGTTTGTTGATCACTTTTTATTCATTTTAGTGGGATTCATAGGTATAAAAAATAATAATTTTGGCAGTTTTTAAAGTTTTTTTAACGGCGTCATCGTACCGGGTTCAATAGTTTATTTATTTTATTCTACCGGGTGATGTACGGACAAGTTGATACTACTATATGTGGGGTTGGTGTTATGATTTGACTTTTTATGAGCGTTATATGTCTCTTTATAGGTTTTGGGACTTATGGGCATTTTTAGGTGATCTATAAAGTTCTTTTTTTGAAAAAAACCATTTTTTTTTGCGTTCTTTGACCTGAATCCAATCATGGGCCATGAACAAGCATTCATATGCTTGTTCATGAAATACTCTGCAATACTGATGTATGGCGGGTAATTAACAGGGTCAGGCTATGCAAATGCATAGGCTGAGGACACTCTGCCTTTTCTGTTGTAAAGAGGTGTATAAGGACTCTTTTCTGGTAACAAATGTACTTTGTAGCGACGGTTTGAATATTCCATGCCCATGTATTGGAAGTGGGAAAAAAAAATTCAAATCTGTGATGTGAAACTGGTAAATAAAAATATGTTTTTACATCTTTTATTTTGTTGCACTCCAAATGAAAAGTCTCTTGCTTTGAGGGAGCAGATCACCGGGATACCAAAATTTGTACAGGTTGCTTTTGGTTTTAATACATTTTGAAAAACAAAAACTTTATGTATAAATAAATGACTTAATTTCACTTCCGTACTCTAACAAACTTTTTCCTATTAGGTGTACAAGCTGTTAATTTTTTGTTTAGATTGTGCCGTTGCTACCATTTTGAGGACTGTATGACCTTTTTTATTAAAAAAAAACCTTAGGTGTTGCATAATGGCCACAAAAGTGATGTTATTTGGAGGGATATTGTCAATTATTGGGTTCCAACTGGAATAACTTTGGGGATAGGTCGGCGATTTAAGGAGCAGCAATACGTAAAACCTAGGTTTATGATTTCATATGTTTTATTTTTAGCTGTGAGTCATCTCAATACCACCTTAGTGGACTGTTGAAGTACTAATATGTGTAAGGAAAGATCGCATGCGATTTTCCTTACACAATTTTTGTTCAGATGGGCAGTTAGGAGGTGACAGCAAACTACAATCGCTTGCACCATATGTCAGGGTCCCCCTCCTCTTTGCCGTTCACCATTGGGGGTCATTTACTAAGGGCCCCCTATCCCGATCGCGTTTTTTACGACGTGTTACCCGGCAATATTTACGATTTGCGCCGGTTTCCCCTGAATTGACCAGGGATTTTTGGAGCACGAGGATCGGATGGTGCGACACTCAGGCGATGGATACAACGCGACGGAAATCGGGGGCGTGGCTCCCCGAACGAAAACCTGGGCAGATCGGAAAAAGAAAAAAAAACCGCCCCGCATTTAAAAAAGCTTGGACACGTTCCTTAACTCCAGCCCGGCTTGGTGAAAACTCCAGTGCTTCAGATTGCTTTTCAGCGCAAGCCGCGCACCTGGGTGAACTGCATTAAAAATCCCGGCCGGCCCCCGATCCAGCGCAGAGAACGCGCCGCTGGATCGCGAATGGACCGGGTAAGGAAATCTGCCCATTTGCGTTTGAAACGTAATGAAAGCATGGATCCAGTAACCAGCACCCATATTGTTGCCGGCTGTGAGATCGCAGGGATTTATTGGAAACCCAGGATGTGATCAGGCCTAGCCCCAGCCTGGCCACTATTGCAGTTGATGCAATGTGTATTTTGTGATCGCCACTCAAAATGTACCGCGCCATGGTACCAAAACCCGGTCTGTTCAAACAGCGAAAAGAATCCAATGAAGTCAATACTCCAGGGTAGAGCTTTTCGTCTCGTCGTATTGTCCCTCGTGTGCATGTTCGTTTATATAAACCAGTTTAAAGTCTCTTTCTTTCTATCTAGATAGCGTTCTATCGTACGTGACATAAATGTAAATCTGTCCCTACAAAAACAACTGCCCCTGCCCCTGCCGCCCTCCAGGGCTAACATTTGGTCTTCTAACTTTGCGTATGGGCCAGTGTATTTTGCTGTTATCCGAGTCACCCGCGCCCCCTCCCGTTGCGAGGTCATGTTTTACACGATTAAGTCCAGATTGGCGGCTTCTAGTGACATACCCTGCGCTTTATTTTCAAGGCCCTTTGTATGGTATCTTACCTGCTTGTGGTTCGATCACCACGAGGCCTCACAAGCCGGGGATCAATGTCACCTAGGATTGGTCGCAAGTCCTCCATTTCTGGATACTGACGCCCAAGAAAAGATAACGTACGCTTCTCTTACTGGTCCGTATATGGAAGCCTGGCTGTGCCGCGTATAAGTGTTCCTGTGACCTCCAAAGTACAGTTAAAACACCATGTTCCCTGGAGATCCAACTTAGAGAGAGTATGGTACTTGTTTTCGCAATAGTATCTTCATTGATCAAAGTTGACTTTTTTGGAAGGGGTACACCATGCATTAGAACCCGTGTTTACCAAACCTCAAAGTAATAAAGCCACTTATTTGCAAAAACCCTATTAGGCAAAAGTAATGGTGTAGCAGAGAAGAAGCACGATGAACCAAATTTCGCCCAGTCCAAGTGGAACCAACCGGGAGGACCACTGTCCGGAACCCTTTAATTCTGAGTCTGTACGAGAGTCTGTTTGTACTTGCTGAGAAATGGTGGGAGGAATGCAAAAATACAATTAGCTACATCCGTAAGGGGTTAACTCCTCTGATGTGCCTCAGATGGCAGTGTGGACCTAACCTTATAGTGTTAAATAAAATACTCCATATTCCATCACCATTGCCTTCTTTCTTGTTCTATAGTGTTATTGATTACATCCATTGTACATTATAACCTGTTTTATAGACTAGATAATGGTGACTAGAAAAGTGAGATGTCTGTCCCAAATGAGCACGTTTTTGTAATGACAGGATCATTAAAATGTTGGGTCAGTTACTTCGGTAAGCTGGTGCCCTAGAATAGCTTTTTCCCATTCAGACAGCAACTTTACAAACCCTCTGTTTGGCCTCATATTTGTTTTGCACTTAAGAATGTGGTTCCAAGCTTCCTGAAAAATCCAAAGAATAGATAGATTAGATAGATGAACACATATACATAGTACATAGTAAGAATAGATAGATTAGATAGATGAACACATATACATAGTACATAGTCTTCCATACCAACACACACAAAAGGAAAGGTATCAGTGTTTAAACCAGTCTGGATGGAAATGCACTCACCGGCCACTTTATTAGGTACACCTGTCCAACTGCTCGTTAACACTTAATTTCTAATCCGCTAATCACATGGCGGCAACTCAGTGCATTTAGGCATGTAGACATGGTCAAGACAATCTCCTGCAGTTCAAACCGAGCATCAGTATGGGGAAGAAAGGTGATTTGAGTGCCTTTGAACGTGGCATGGTTGTTGGTGCCAGAAGGGCTGGTCTGATTATTTCAGAAACTGCTGATCTACTGGGATTTTCACGCACAA
>CM033642.1:121529213-121539395 GCA_019512145.1 Engystomops pustulosus | reverse complement strand
TGCACCCCACGTCACGTGACGAGGCGGCGGCGTCCTTCGCCGTGACAAATTGGTTGGCAGCGGTGGGATAAATTCATTTTTGTCAGAGCATTAAGTGTTGGGATTAAGCAACTAACCCCTGCACTTAAGGACTAGTGGAATCCTTGCGAGGAGTACCCTAGTTTTACACGGACCAAATCAGTGCTGTTCTAAGACACACGTGCAAACAGTTTCCCTTCCCCGTTTTTCTTTTCTATCTTTTATTTGGCAAAGGTTGCATTCAGTGATGGCAACCATCTACAAGAGACAGAGCAAGGAGGCTCTAGTCCACCTCTGTGAGCAGAGAGGCATCGACCCGGCTGACAAGTCCAAAGAGCTGCTGGTTTGTGCTTTGATGGAGCAAGATGCAGAGCAAGGATCTGGCACGGCTCAAGGGAGCCAAGATATGGACATTAATCCTGGAAGAGTCTCCCCTGAGGCTACCCACAGCAGGAGCCCTCAGGTAGGCATGGATGTGTCTCTACAAATGGCCCTACAGCAGCTAGGTGAATGTGATCCTAGCCTGCGACTGCAGCTTATCCTTCAATTTAATCAGGCGGCCGCAGCACGAGAGGAGAGAGCAGAGCGAGAGAAGGAGAGAGCGGCCGCAGAGCGAGAAAAGGAGAGAGCGGCCGCAGAGAGAGAGAAGGAGAGAGCGGCCGCAGAGCGAGAGAAGGAGAGAGCGGCCGCAGAGAGAGAGGAGAGAGCAGCCGCAGAGCGTGAGCGCCAGGCTGATAGAGAATTCAGGCTGGAAATGGCGCGTATTGAAAGGGGTATCAATTCTGTGCAACCCCAATCCCAGGATGTAGACCCCAAAAGACCTCGTCAAGAACGTTTTCCAGTACTGGACAAGGATGAGGACTTGGACATTTTTCTGCGGTCTTTTGAGAAGACCTGCAGACAATACCATCTGCCCCGTGAGCAGTGGGCACAGTATTTGAGCCCAGGGCTAAGAGGCAAAGCCCTGGAAGTATTTGCTGACCTTCCTCTTGAGCTTGATGAGGACTATGATGCTATAAAAGCTGCTTTGATTAAAAAGTACAACTTAACTCCAGAGGTGTACTGCAAGAAGTTCCGGAGCGTAAAGCGAGGACCAACTGACAGCTACGCTGATACAGTAGGCAACTTACGGACTACCTTTCTACAGTGGACCCGAGGACTTTCTGTCAACAGCCGTGAGGACCTGGAGGATCTCATGATAAAAGATCAATTTCTGCACATTTGTCCTGTGGATGTACGACAGTTTGTTTGTGACAGGGAGCCTAAAACTGCGGATGAAGCTGCGCAGATTGCAGACTCCTACACCGCCAACCGGATGCCTGAAGCAAAGAGGGAAACATCCCCCCAAAGGTCCTCCAGCTGGAAGGAGAAACAAGCCAGGACAACATCACAACCTTCTGTCTCCAAAGTGGGTGAGAACATTACACTGAGGGAGTCTATAAATCAGGGGGATATGCGCAAATGTTTTAATTGTAACAAAGTGGGTCATCTGAGGTCTGCGTGCCCAGAGAGAGGGGAAACTGTCTACTCTACAGTACCAGTAGTCATGCTGCTTTCTGGTGATATGGACAAGTTACAGCACCATATGCAAACTGTGATAGTGGGGGATAGAGTCACCCAGGGATTAAGAGACTCAGGGGCAAGTTATTCATTAGTTCGCCCTGAGGTCATAAACCCTAAGGATATCATTCCAGAAAAGACTTTGCCTGTGCAGGGGATAACCGGATGCCATCCAGGAGTGCCCGTGGCAAAGGTTTTTATGGACTGGGGTTCTGGTAGAGGTATCAGACAAGTGGGAGTGTCACAAGAATTGCCTGTGGATGTATTGTTGGGAAATGATTTGGGAAAAATGACAACTGTGTATGTGCCTGATGTACAACAATCATATGAGAAAATGGGCCCAAGGGGACTGATCTGGGAGGGAGGACAGGATAGCAAGAGCAAGGCTATGCCTGCACTAGAACCAGAGGTGTCCCAGTATGAGGAAGCTACGGGGGAGGGTGTGGTGAACGGACCCCCAGAGATAACCCTGCAGTCAGCAGATATGGTGCAGGGTGTGAGAGGCTGCCAAGATGGAGTCTCTGAATCTGCACCTCAAAGCTCTAAGGTCCTGAGTGTGGATCTGGTGGAGGCCATTACTCAAGGAGAGGTCCTAGAGCAGACAAGAGGTGTCAAGATGAGTAAGGCTCAGAGCATGAGCCACAAAGATGCCTCTACTCAGACTGGGGAGATGCAGTGTGTCTATGAGCCAAAGACAGATTATACACTAGAACCAGTGCTGATAGAGGAGATTGGGGTCCACAGTGAAGTTGGGTTCCCGGTGATGAGTGTTGCCAGTGCAGTTTTGGGGAGCGATCAGGAAGTGGCGCAGGGGCATAGGGACTCTCAGGAGAGCGTTCAGTCAGTGGTCCAACCTAAGCCCTGTAGTATAAATGGTAAAGAGAGGGACCCTAATAGCTGTACAGCTGGAAAACCAAAGCACAATGTAACTGGGTACAGTAGTCCTACACTTAACTCCATTGGCATTTCATCCAGCAGGGAGAGGGTTAACTATTTCACACTTGGGAGAGGGGACACAGAACTTAGTGTTTCTGCAGCACAAAGCCATAAAGTCAGCAGGGGGTCCCAGCACAGCAGTGTACAAGTGACCAGGGGTGATATTACTTGGCCTTATACACGGGACAAAGGACCAGATGGTTGATGTGCCCAGGTAATCACATCTTATGGCAATGATTTTTATGGTACTGAACTTCTGCTATGTATTATTGGTAATTGGCTTGGGAAAATTTAAAATGGCGTGGGTCATTTCAAATTTGCCCAATCTTGAAAGGGGGAGGTGTCAAGGAGATATTAATTGTGAATGTATAAGATTGGTTTAACTATACTGTACATCTGAAACCGTTTTTGATTGTGCCCACACCCATTTAAAAACATATACATACAGCTTTATATATATATCTCCATATACGTAATAAAGCGGCTTCAAATATAATTTATTTAACAATTTTATAAAACCGCATAAATCTCAACATTTCTCTAAATAACAGTCTCTCTGTCTCATTATAGCAGGATATATTTGGCGCTCATACTGCTGAATGCCCAGCCGGGCTCCCAGCTGACAAGTCGGCCAGTAGAGCAACCAGATCTCTCCGTCTCATTTTCTCCACCAGCTGTGACTTGCGAACTACAATAGAAATAAACTTGTTAACAAACCAACAAAATAAGAGGAAGTGACCTCTTCAGATGCCGCCCGTCAAAGTGGTAGAGGATGAAGCACTTTACTCTGGGTTTCTAGTTGCAGACAGGGCCGGCGTCAGCACCCGGCATACCCGGGCAAGTGTCGGGGCCCACAGCTTCCAGAAGGGCCCACTGCACTCTTCTCACTGTTGCTTCTTAACTGGGAGGCTCGGCAGATGACCCTGCAGAGCGAAGGGGTTGCTCAGTGAAAGGGCCCGACCGGGACGAAGATTCCATTCACCGGCAAACATCGGTGAGGTAAGATCAGTGTACTGCTTAAGCTTCAACACACTTGAGCGGCGTGCAGTCAGTGTCGTGAAATTCCACAGCCGAGCACTCAATCAGCTGTACTGCTCTACGGCACAGTGCAGGCTCGGAGCACTGCAGAAAGCAGCATAGCTTACAAGCAGCAGAGCTGGACACCCCACGCTAACATGTGCCGTCCTGCAGAAGTGTCAGTGTAGTAGATCTTCCGGGAAAGACAGCGGGAGATCAGAAGTTAAATCAGAGAAACAGGGTCATAAAACACATCGCTGCCAGTCTCTGGGTTATACTGTTTTTAAAGAATAGCTGACTGGCCAGCAGATAAACTAAGCTGGACTTCTACTTCAGTGTTCTATATAAAATACTGCAGTTTTAACAAAGGGCATTACTTAGACAACTGTATACATTTTTATAAACTCAATTGCATTAGTGTCTCTGTACACTTTGCAGGATGCTGGCTGGCGTGACGACTGCACGCCGCCTGTGTCCCTACTGCACAGAATATGCTGCGTTGAAGCTTATGGCAGAAAAGGTGATGAGGATAGTGGGAGCCTTGGACCCGCATGAGGTAAGGTAATTGCCATTATTTGTTATTTACTGGCCACATTCATTTATAAAACCGAGGGACTATATACAGACAGTCCCTGGGTTACGTACAAGATAGGTTCCGAAGGTTTGTTCTTGAGTTGAATTTGCATGCAAGTCGAAACTGTATATTTTATAATTGTAGTTCGAGGCAATTCTTTTTTTTGCCCCAGTGATAATTGGAGTTTCAAAATATTTTGCTGTAATGGGACCAAGGATTATCAATAAAGCCTCATTACAGACACCTTACAGCTGATCATTGCAGTCTGGGACTATAGTAAAGCATCCAGAGAGCTTCACCAGAGGTCACAGTGGGCAGAGGGGTCCGTCTGTAAATAGAGGTCGTCTGTAAGTCAGTTGTCCTTAAGTAGGGGACCACCTGTATATTCACTGCAAAGGGGCCCTCTGAGGCTCTGTTGCCCAGGGGCCTACCGAATCCTGGAGCCGGCCCTGGTTGCAGACCTAGCTGCTGTAACTCACTCGCCCCTCCCCTCTCCATAGACCCCGTTATCTGATAAATGTCGAGTTTCTGTCTGAATTCAGCAAAGAAAAGGAAAGAGGATGATTACTTAGGAGGAAGCACTGGAATCTGGGCTGCTAGGTTATTTACATGAGATACTATGGCGCAGATTCATTATGGCTTCTACGCCAGTTTTCTGGCTTCCCTAACCTGCACGCCACTTTGGGGAAGGGCCTGACAGGGGCATAAACACCTGGCCCGTCGCATTTACTTTAGTATATAAGACTCCACCAGTTTAAACCTGGCCCACAGTTCTGAACTGGCAGAGTTTGCACCCATAACCACTAAAATACCAGTGGCGGCGCAGCCGGTTGTAGCCAGCAGGGCCTAATCCCCCCCTCCTTTCCCAATCTGACTGCACAATCTGAGTGGAGCTAAGGCATAAAGGATGTGTGATCAGAGAGAAGACAGGAATTATAAGGTTCAAAGGTATAACTGTGTATTTTATATGGGAGGGGAAGGATTGTTAAAAAGGGGAGCGTTAAACACATTGGGACACATTTACTTTCCCGGTCCTGTCACAATCCCCGAGGTGCGTTTTCCATCGAGGATGAAGTCTGGTGTGAATCACTAAGATCCTGTGCCCGATATCCTGCATGTGTCGCTTCCCCGCTCAGGTCCGCCGGAGTTCACCTTCTTCTTCCTGGCGCATGTAAGTGCATTGTCTTGCAACACAATTTGAATTTTAAATCCCGCGATCAGTCTGAATCAGTCGGGTTGTTCGATGGCCCGCCCCCCGATTTGTGTCGCATGAAAGTCGTCACAGTTGCACCAAAATCCGACCGCGTGCGCCAAAAAACCCTGTTAAATGTGGAGCAAATCGAAAATAGTTGGGAAACGTGACAAAAATGCGGTGTGCAGACCTTTAGTAAATGTGCCCCATAGTGGGATCTGTTTGAATATGTCGGTCCTAGCACCAGTGCAGAGTAGAACTAGACAGATCTCTGCTGTGCCAGTTTAATCCCTATGTCTGATGGCTGATGTTTGATCAGAGCTGGACTGGGTCTGATTAGGCCCAGCAGCTCTGATTAACCCCTACATAACCAGCAATCACATGTCTGCTGGGTCTGTATGCCGGCTCTCCTCCTGTCTGCATCGTGGTGCTTCAGCACAATGTAGTAAGGAGTAAGGCTCTTACAGATGCCCCAGTCACAGGTGAAAACTAGAAGTAAAAAAATAGTGTCCCCAGGGTCTTCCATGACCTCATGGGAGACATATAAAGTTAAAACACACATAAACACATTAAAGGGAACCTGTCACCACATTTGCACATATACAGCCAGTGACAGGTTCCTATAGAGCTCTAATAACTGACTGATGCCCTTCTTTTAGCTAAAAATTGTTTCACTTAACATCCACATAAATCACCTTTTATCTTACATAACCTGGCATCAGAGGGGGCGTGTCCTGTTCAGCCGGCCCCTCCCAGCCTGGTCACAGTTCATGTCATGTGACATCATATCAGGTCCTTTAGCTTCTTAATAATAGCAAACTGCACCCCATGTATGTATCTGACCACATGAAATCACAGCGACCTCCATGGACTTCTACTCCTCTCCATCCTCCATGGAGGCTGCTGTGATTTCATGTGATCACATACTGAGAGACCCGCGATGATGTCACTGGTCACATCATAAATGTAACGTAAAGGGACCGTGTAAAAAAAAAAAAAAATTGACACTATTTCCCATCTGTACGTAGAGTTTTATATGTCTGTAGTTGAATATTAGCAGACAGTCCCTAAGTACAAGGGATTTGAAGAGACAGAGCTGTCAGTCAGAATAATGGGGTGTTAACTGGCAGCCTGGAGAGAGAGAAGAGTCACAAACACCAGACATGAGCCAGAAAGGCTAATTTGCATATCGGAAAAACTAGCAGTCTCATTAGCAGCTAATTTTATGTGATATTGGGAAGACTTTTAACCCTTTATCAGCAGCCATTGTTACTCAGGGTGGTCAAATTCTGGTGACCGGTCCTCTTTAAATATGAATAAAATTAATAATCCCTGCTAAAATGAAAAATAAAAATATATATATTTCTTCCAGTTTTTGTAACTTAACCCCCCAAAAAACTAAAAAAAAACCACAGCAAACAATTTTACAGTATTGCACAAAAAAGTAAGTTCTGGCCCATAGAGCAGCTACATATATTCTGGCTATGTAATGTGACTACTGTTCTTCCTCCAGGTGGCGATGTGGAGAGCACGGCTCCTTCATCTGTGCCACTTCTCATTAGTGGGCCTTTTCTCCATTATTCAAGCCACATGTGATCTTGACCCTATCACTGGTGATGACGCTGAGTTTTGTAGGTAAGTGGAAAAGGGTTTTATCATACAGAAATAAATAAATGTATTATGGTATTCCAAGTTAACACAGTATATGGTCACTTGGAACAAACAATTATTCTTGCATTCGTGGCTACTTTCTTGCTTCTATTTTCAGACTTTTCGCATATACTAATGTTGGCTGTGAGGCCTGTATATAGGATGCTGCTGTCATTAGCTCTTGTATGTCGGCACATTGTCCTCCGTGAATTGCTTTCTCCTACTAAACTGTGCTGACACATATGATTTTTCTTTCCTTTTTTCTCCAGTAGAGTTTGTCATGATTGTTCTTCTCCTCCTTTATATAGATACACAACCTGTGTGATTCCCCCTCCCTCTGCAGACTGCCCTGTGTGTGCTCTATTCCCTCTTTATATAGATACACATCCTGTGTGATTCCCCCTCCCTCTGCAGACTACCCTGACCAGTCTGTAACCTCCCTTTCATCTCCAAACTCCTGGTCTATTCTCCACTAAACTGCTATCTCTCTGCTAACTCCCCCCTTGTTCTGGTTTCCGTTCTTTCTAAAGTCTTCAATGATCTCCTCACTGCTAATTCCAAAAGGCACTATTCTCTCCTGTTTCTACTGGATATCTCTGCAGCATTTGTTACAGGATGCTACGCTCCATTGGCCTGACGGACTGCAATCTCTTGGTTTTCTTCCTATCTCTCTCATTGGCCTGACGGACTGCAATCTCTTGGTTTTCTTCCTATCTCTCTGACTGCACATTCAAGTATCTCCTTTCTCTTCCTCTCACTGTCGGGGTTCCTCAGGGATTGGTCCTAAGCCCTCTTCTCTTTTCCCTCTATACTGCCCCCTGTCTTACTGCCGAATATCAGTGACTGTCTCTCTGCCGTCTCTAAAATCACAGCCTCTCTCTTCTTGAAACTTAATTCTTCCAAAACAAAACTTCTTGTCTTCCCACCATCTACTAACCGACCTAACCCTGATCTCTCTATTTCTGTCTGTGATGTCACTGTAACTCCAAGGCAGCAGGCCCTGCTGTCTTGGGGTTGTGCTGGACTCTGACCTCTCCTTTATACCGTTATAAACGGTCTTGCTCACTCTAGCCGGATGCACCTTAAAAATTTGAACTTCCCAGGCACGTCTCCAGGACTTCTCCAGAGCTGCTCTGGAATGCTCTACCCCAGTCTATCAGAATATTACCCAACCCCCAATGTTTCAAATGTTTCTTAAAACTTATTTATTTAAGCAGGCCTATCGTACTCAATAACTGCATGGAACTTTAACTATTTATTAACCAATTCTGGGTACTCTCCTTCTCTGATATACGGACAAAAGGCTTCGCTGCGGTCCCACTGACTGTTGACTTTGTACATAAGATGGTGGCTGATGGCTGGTTCAAGCAGCAGCATTTTTATTTAATAAATTATTTTCATTCCATTACCTTATAAAAATGACTGGACCAAGCTCTTATACCTCTTTTATCACCCCCTCATCCTCATAGATTTTAAGCTCCTGCATGCAGGGCCCTCACTCCTATTGTCTCATGTGACTGTTATTATTCTGTAATGTCTTGATATTTGTATATATTCCCCAGAATCTGTAAAGCGCTACGGAATTTGATAGCTTTATATAAAGATTATTATTATTTTTGCATCACTATTTCCGAATGTGATATCATAGTGCCTCATTATGACATCAAAATTCCCCATTGTAAAACATTATTTCCCCATTGTAATATCCCCTTACCCCATTGTGACACCACAACAATTATGACATCACAATGCCATGGGGATTGTGACATCACAATTTGTTTTTATGACATCACAATATCATTGCGTTGCACCACATGCATTTCAATTCTTGTTGACTATAATACTCAATGATGCCCAATCAATTACTTCCAATTAATTAAGCAGCCATGAAGCATACATCTCCAGGTCTATGTGTGTCTCATATGGCTGCCACAGCAAATCCTTTCAATAAAAATTATCATTCTGTCAAAATCACAACAGTAAATGGCAGTCGTAGTATAAAATATATATTGTACCTATAAATTTACAAGCATTTGGAAAAAACTGCAGAAGATCTGAATCACAGGAGTCTGGCACTGGAATGTGGAATTCTTGTCCACTTGGCAAAGCACTGAAAATACAAGTTTAAAGCAAACGTTAAAACTAGGACAATACATGAAACAGTTCTTGTATTAATATATTACATGCATTTGCTATCTGCTTACTTCACAGTTACCATATGGACCAATGCATTTCTATGTGTGTTGCAGCCCTAAAACTAAGAGCAAATCCTATACTTCTGTTTGTGGCTCGGGCATCAGTTTCTACAATCATTGGAGGACACACCGGCTGCAAACAACAGACCGTGGACCTGTTTGTGGACATAGAAATGCATGTTTTGATTTAGAGGAGGCCTGACAAAAACATGTAAATTATTTAAAAAAAAAAAAAAAAACGGCTACAACAAAACAAAGACACCTGGTGTCCTTTGTTATTGTGAAATACAGCCTCTTGAAATTTCCATATGTTTTTATTTATAAAGAAAAAGTTTCAATGTACCAATATGGTAGCAGTATGGTATTTGAGCTGGGGTTGCACTGATTCCAGAATTTTGAGTTTGATACTTGATACTGATACAAAACTTTTAAGACAATAAAGTATTATCTGGATTCAATGTTAAGGGTGTTTACATTTTATGACCACATTTCATATGTATTGTGAAGGTTGCCATGGAAATGTATAATTTATTTTGTGTCTTATATATTTTTATAAATTCAATGCAACTGTATTAATTTTATGGAAAAAATAAGATAATGTTGTAATATATAGAGAGATCTCTGAGAATATCCATCTCTATATACCAGTGCATTGAGCTTTTGTTACTCTATGGAAACTCTAGTCAGATCAAATCCTCCCATTGACAACCAATAAGTCATTAGTGACTGGTGAATGGAGGTGCTGTGTCTCTATGGCATGGTAGAGAGTGAAGGTTGTGAGTTCAAATCCTGTCCGGGCAAGAAAATATTTAATTGTATAATATAAAATAATTTAGAAACCTTGTTGTCAAGGGAAGCCCTGGAAGATATAGAAACTCCATATATGGCCAGTTCCTGATATTTCCCTGATGACGTGGTTCCTGGTCTGCCGCTGGCCCGTTAAATGTATGAAATTGTTGAACAAGTATCAAGGTTTCGATACCTTGTGCATCCCTAATTAGAGCCACTGAGCAGTGTGTTTATCCCATCGGCTCCTCCAG
>CM033642.1:121469299-121527969 GCA_019512145.1 Engystomops pustulosus | reverse complement strand
GGCCTTGTGATGGCATTTTTTTTGCGGGATGAGATGCTTTTTCCAGTGTTACCATTTTGGGGTTGGTACCACCTATTGTTAAAAATTTAGGAACTCTTTTTGAGGTCACGAGTAGAAAAGCAACAATTCTGTTCTGGATTTTTTACTTTTTTTTTTTCGTGTTAGCCTAATATTCATGTTATCTTTATTCTAAGGGTCGATACGATTACGGGGATACCAGACATGAATATTTTTTCTTATGTTTTACTAAATTTGCCAAATAAAACCCTAACGTGGGGGAAAATCTATCATTTGTGCATCGCAACAGTATAATTCTGGAGTACATATGTTTTGTTGATCACTTTTTATTGCATTTTTAGTGGGATTCAATAGGTAAAAATCATAATTTTTGGCAGTTTTTTAAAGTTTTTTTTCACGGCGTTCATCGTACGGGTTCAATAGTTATTTATTTTTATTCTACCGGTTGTTACGGACACGTTGATACTATATATGTGGGGTTTGTGTTATGATTTAGACTTTTTATGAGCGTTATATGTCTCTTTATATGTTTTGGGACTTATGGGCATTTTTAGTGACTTATAAAGTTATTTTTTTGAAAAACATTTTTTTTTTACTTTCTTTACCTGATCCATCATGGGACATGAACAAGCAATCATCTGCTTGTTCATGATAATACTCTGCAATACTGATGTATTGCTGGGTATTAACAGTGTCAGGCTATGCACATGCATAGGCTGACACTCTGCCTTTTCTGTGTAAAGAGGTGTATAAGGACTTTTCTGTGTAACAAATTGTACTTTGTAGCGACGGTTTTTAATATTCCATGCCATGTACTTGGAAGTGGGAAAAAAAATTCCAAATACTGTGAAACTGGTAAATAAAAAATGTTTTTACATCTTTTATTGTGCACTCCAAATGACACGTCTCCTTGAATTTTGATGGGAGCGATCACCGGGATACCAAATTTGTACAGGTTTCTTTTTGTTTTAATACATTTTGAAAAACAAAAAACTTATGTATCAAATAAATGACTTAATTTCACTTCTTACGCTAACAACTTTTTCATACTTAGGTGTACAAAGCTGTAATTTTTTGTTAGATGTGCCGTTGCTACCATTTTGAGGACTGTATGACCTTTTTATTAAAAAAAACCTAGGTGTTGCATAATGGCACAAAAGTGCTGTTATTTGGGGGATATTTTTCATTACTGGGTTCAACTGGAATAACTTTGTGGATAGGTCGGCGATTTAAGGACGCAGCAATACGTAACAATATGTTTATGATTTCATATGTTTATTTTTAGCTGTGAGTCCTCTCAATACTACCTTAGTGGACTTGTGAAGTACTAATATGTGTCAGGAAAAGATCCATGCGATTTCCTTACACAATTTTTTGTGATGGCAGTTAGGCGGACAGCACTACAATCGCTTTCACCACTATTTCAGGGTGCGTTCACACATTGGGGGTCATTTACTAAGGGCCGATTCGCGTTTTCCCGACGTGTTACCCGAATATTTCCGATTTGCGCCGATTTCCCCTGAATTGCCCCGGGATTTTGGCGCACGCGATCGGATTGTGGCGCATCGGCGCTGGCATACACGCGACGGAAATCGGGGGCGTGGCCGAACGAAAACCTAAAATATTGGGGGTCATTTACTAAGGGCCCGATTCGCGTTTTCCCGACGTGTTACCCGAATATTTCCGATTTGCGGCGATTTCCCCTGAATTGCCCCGGGATTTTGGCGCACGCGGTCGGATTGTGGCGCATCGGCGCTGGCATGCACGCAACGGAAATCGGGGGCGTGGCCGAACGAAAACCCGGCGGATTCGGAAAAACTCGGCTCGGTGTATTCCAGCGCGTTCCGGGGGAACTTTAGCGCAGCAGCGCCACCTGGTGGACGGCCTTAATAAATCCCGGCCGGACCCGAATCCAGCGCAGAGAACGCGCCGCTGGATCGCGAATGGACCGGGTAAGTAAATCTGCCCCATTGTGTCCTAAGTTTTGTTTAAATGGAATCGGTGGCTTTTATAATGGGCACAGGCAGAGGTTGCATCAATGCCTGTAAAAACGTCCACGATTCTTGTACAGGCAGTTTTGCTCCTCAAAGAAACTTTTGGGTGAATAAATTCACCTGAGCGTTTCCTGCTTGCTGAAGCTCCCAATCCCCATAGATAGTCATGTGACCAGAACAGTGTCATTCAGTATTGGCTGAAAAGAAAAGGGGACATTCTAAAGAGGGGCAAAAGAAAAGGGGACATTCTAAGTAGATTGTCAAAGAAAATGGGGCATGCAAAGTAGGGGATCAAAAACGTGGGCTTTCTAAGGAAGTGGACCACAGAAAAAGGGGGAACCTAAAAAGGGCGCAAGGAAAAGGGGGTATTTTGAGGAAGGGGGCTGCAGACATGGGAACACTGTTAGGGACCACTGCTTTATAAGATTAGTGAGCATTACATACCAATTTCCACGACAAGTGGAGCAGCGTCGGTTTAGAGCAATTAGATTCAGACCGAAATTGAATCTTTTAAAAAATGAATTGAAACTTCAGCAAAGCAAAGTTTGCAAAATGTGTTCATCTATAATCCAGAACATGCTCTATATGTTTTCCAAATGAGTACATTTTCATCTTGGATGTTATTTGTCCATCTTATCCAATTTTTAGGCCTCTTTCACATGAACGTATGAAAATGGCCTTATACTAGCCATACTATAACATTTTCAGTTTTGGGTAGCACACGGCCACATTCATTTCAATGGGCAATACAGCCATCCGTTTACAGGGCGTATTCTCCACTGTATCTTGAGGGAATTTTTAAAAAATATAAAGCATGTTTTATTTTCTCCAAATATTTCCGATCCGTATGCCCCATAGAAGTGCTGAATAAAGTTGTGTGCTGCCGTACATATGTGCAGTATCCAGGGAGACCAGGACCAGTGGGAGGGGCATTCTATGAGCCAGCCAATAGTCAGCCAGCCATCATTTGCCAGCCCACTGTGTTTCATCCGAATACAGTACGGATACAGTGACATACGTGCACATGCAGATAAAAAATATCACATATATTTATTTGTCAAGTCCTGAATTTCTGTGACGCATGAATCCGTATATATACGTGACATTTCTCATCCATATGTGCGTGTTTGTTGCTGTATCCGCACCATATCCGTATGAAACCCAGTGGGCTGGCAAATGATGACTGACTGACTATTGGCTGACTGACAGAATGCCCCTCCCACTGGTTCTGGTCTCTCTGGATACTGCACATATATACAGCAGCATACGGTGCACAACCGTATGCAACCCGAATTTTATACCTGCCCATAGACTTCTATGGCACAAATGGAATGGCAATAATGGAGAAAATAGGACATCCTCCATATTTTTTTACGTCTTACTCACGGTACGGTACTTGTAAACTGATGGCTGTATTTCCATTGTAATGAATGGGGCCGTGTGCTTCACGTAAATACGTTTGTGTACTTGAGCCCTAATACTGATAACTAATTCTCAATTAAGCTTCCTCTTGAATGACAGCAAGCAGAGATCTAGAAACCATGAGGCGTAAAGTATATCAGAAAATTGTCGAAATTTTCATTACACAAACAATTTCAATCATTTGCTGATAGTGGACAACCCCTTTAACTTCCTCCAATCCTTACACATTATTACATCCGGTAGCGGAAATAAGTTGAAATAAACGAATAAATATCAGTAGATGCCCCCAACATCCAGAATAACACAAATCAATGCCATTATTATATGTAACGTGAGACACAATACAAAGCTTTATTTGGGGGGGGGGTGAATATTTTATTTTCACATCCGCCTCTGATTTCCTAATCCATATTGCTTCATAAGAGACATATGGTAATTACACGAAAAAACACAAATGGCTTTGAGAATCATTGCGGCGATGTGCGGAGATCTTTTGTAGGCCGTATCCCACTGAGGGCAGCTCCGTAATTTTTTTTTTTTTGTTATTTATGTCTCATTTTCGATGTTTTGTTAGCGCACATTTGCCATACTAGTAACCATATGGACGTGCAAACATTAATGTGGTAATTTTCTGATGATAACCAAATTATTTATTGAGCTAAAACGAGGATATACAGAGGGAGACGGGAACAACATAAGGTGTATCCTTCTGGACAACTAATTGTGAATCTGAGCACATTTGCGCGGCCTCCCGGGAGAGGCTTGTGTCAGGATATGTACAAATCACAAATATTTGCTTGGGGGCATATTATGAACAAAACACGGGACAAAGACAAAACATACACCTAAATAGCCGTCCTCCCAAGGCAGCTCCGCAATTACAAAGCGCGGTCCTCCACGCTCCAGCCCTCTGCTAACGCCATTGTTTCCCCGCACGCTGCAAGGGGGGTTTTTTAGCTTTTCTTCTCTGGAAGAATTTAATGAAATAAGAATTATGGGAAATTACATCAAGCTGAGCACAAAGAAGAAGAGAGTATCACAGTTCACATCTTATTCTAGTCATTTATAATGTGTATCAGGCAAATTATTTTGTTTATCGTTTTTAAGCAATTCAATATAATATAATGCTTTGGGTTTTAGATTTGAGATAAGATTTGAGATTTTTTTTTTTTTTTTTACTTTTCTTTAACTTTATGGTTTCTAAATGGTATTTAGGATTCTATATATGATTAACATACTATATAAAATCTTTCCCTCAACTTTTAGCCTGCAAGATAGACAATGGGGGTACTTTACTAATTCCGGTCAGCGGAGTTCACAGAAAGTATATTGGGGGTCATTTACTAAGGGCCCGATTCGCGTTTTCCCAAAGTGTTACCCGAAGATTTGCGACGATTTCCCTTGAATTGCCCCGGGATTTTGCTGCACGCGATCGGATTGTGGCGCATCGGCGCTGGCATGCACACAACGGAAACCGAACAAAAACCTGATGGAAAAAAAAAATGTGTCGCGGAGCTTGCACTTACCTTCACTCAGCCCGGCTCGGTGTATTATAGTGCGTTCCGGGGAACTTCAGCGTGGGAGGAACTGCCTTAATAAATCCCGGCCGGACCCGAATCCAGCGCAGAGAACGCGCCGCTGGATCGCGAATGGACCGGGTAAGTAAATCTGCCCCATTGTCTTTCATTAATGCACTGTGCCACGATTCAGATAGATCGTGCGCCCGATATCCTGCATGTGTCGCTTCCCCGGTCAGGTCCGACAGAGTTTACCATCTTTTTAGTGGTGCATGTAAGGCCCCTTCCACACTTGCGTTGCAGATCACGTCAGAGTCTGATCAGGGGGCGATCAGGGTTTGGTCAGTGAAAAACAGACATTTTGCATCAGAGTGCAATCAGTTTTCAGTCAGTGTTTGTTCAGTGTCTCAGTTTTTCACACGCGTTTTCAAAGCAATTTCAATGCGTTTTTCATGTGCAGGTAATGCGCGTGAAAAGGACTCAGGACTGAGCTCTATCTTTTCTATGGCAATTGATGCGTGAAAAACGCATTGGATTGGACTTGCATGTGTCTCAGAGTGCAATGCGTTTTTGATGCATCTCCATAGACTTGTATGGTGCGTTTTTCACACGCGTGACTTGCAAAAGTAGAGCATGCTGAGATTTAAACACGCATTTAAAAAAATGCACGTCTGAAAAAGCCCATTGATTACAATGGGTCAGAGTGCAATGCAAGTTCTGCACGTCAAAAGCAAGTGTAGAAGGGGCCTTAGGGTTGCTGAATGAAGGTATATGTGTATGTGCCTTTGGTTTGGAGGAAGAAGGAAAGGATATAAGGTTCACTAGATGAGCATGAACCCCAAAACTACACCTGCAGTATATGATAAATGTGTTAATAATAAAGTACAGGAGGTCATAGTAAGACTTCTATAGTAACTACAGATTGTAACAACTCATGAAATGCTTCATACAAAACTGACATAAAAAGTCAAGTTGTAAGAAAATATTTAGATTCTACGATCCTTCTAAAAGAAAGAGGCGCAAGAGCGACATCTTCTGGCAATAAGTATGTACTACACTGAGCATCTACTATTGTCATGTTTGTTGCCTTTTTTATTCTTTTCTATGAAGTATACGCTGCAGGAATAGAACCTGTGCAGGGCTGAATCACAAGTTTTATTTATGATTACTGACAAGATTATCATTATTTAACTTGTTCAAAGGTAAGGCATCCGACCCGATGTAGCAGGCCAGAATAACTCCGGACCAGTTTATACTCAGGTATAGTTTGCCCTAGGCCAATGTACACCCCAGGGTATAAAGTAGCCTAGGCTAGAGTACACCCCGGGTATAAAGTAGCCTAGGCCAGAGTACACCCTGGGGTATAAAGTAGATCCATTTGTATTTGTGATCGCACCCTCAAAATGTACAGCGCATGTAAAAACCCGGTCTGTTCAAACAGCTAAATATAATCCAATAATTCAATAATCCAAAGGTAGAGCTTTTTCTTATCGTAGTATGTCCCTGTGTGCATGTTAGTTTATATAAAATAGTTTACATGTATATTTATTTATATCTATATAGCAGTTATATCTGCACTTTACATAACATGTAAATCTGTCATACAAACAAACTGCCCATGCCAATGCCATATACTCACAGGGCTAAATTCTGGTAAACTTGCTATTGTACAGTGTATTTGCTGTTATCCGAGTAAACAGCGCAACAATCCAGTGAGAGGTCATGTCTTTTACACCTATTACTTACAGATTTGTAGGCTCTAGTGACACATTAACATGAGATTTAATTTTCAAGTCCTTTTGTATGTGTATATTACTTGCTTGTTGTAGATCACCAAGGAATAACAATCCGGGGATAATTTCAATAGGATATGGTCGAAAGTCATCAATTTCCTGTAATAAATGAAGACAAGAAAATATAACTTACAGCTTCTATTTACTATGCTCAGTATATGGAAATGATGCTGCCTGCTTATTAACGTGTTTCTTTGACATCCAAGATAAGTATAAAAACACTTGTTCACTGGAGATCAAAATTAGAGAGCAATGTATGCTTACTTGATTTTTTTAGAAATAATGTAATCTTCATTGATCAACGTTTGAATTATTTTTTTGTAAGGGGTACACCATGCCACTAGAACAGTGTTTTACAAAATAACCAAAGTATATCAACAGAAAACCTTTATTTTGCAAAAAAACATAATTAGAAAACAGAAATGAGTGTAGCACAGAGAAAGATTGCAACAAAATTTCGCCCTCACGTCTCCACAGTGGCACCACACCCCCAGGGACAGGAAACATAGTCTGGAACCCTTTAAATTCAGACGCTCCTTTTACCTCGCCAGTCTTTGTTTCCTGTCCCTTAGCATAAGCAGAACCTGGTGGTGAGGATATGGCACGATCGAGCAGCTACAGCAGGGTTCCCCAAACTACGGCCCGCGGACCGTTTTGATCCGGCCCCCGACGTTTGCCGCGCCAATGCCGGGCCCCCACGGCGTTCCACAGTCGGGCAGGAGCCTCCGTCCGTCCGGACAGGAGGCTCCTGCCCGTCACTGTATAGTGCTCGGGGCGGCCGGAAACGGCCGCTCGAGCACTATTACTGGAGCGATGTGGCCGGAAGACAACCCCGGCGCTCCATGAACTAGGCTGCGATGACGTCATCACGCGGCCGCGCACCCCTTCCTGCCCGGACGCGGCAACAGGATAGAAGACTTAGGTGAGTACAGGGTTATTTATTTTTTTTATCAAAAAGGGTAGTAAAAAGATTGTGGTGGCCAGGGGCCAATAGTTAGTTATGAGGGGCAGAATAGGAAATCATTAATTATGAGGGCATAGGAAATAATTAATTATTAGGGGCAGCATAGGAAATTAATTAATTATGAGGGGCAGCATAGGAAATTAATTAATTGTGAGGGGCATCATAGGAAATAATGAATTGTGAGGGGCAGCACAGGAAATAATTAATTATGAGGGCATAGGAAATAATTAATTATGAGGGGCAGCACAGGAAATTAATTATGAGGGGCAGCACAGGAAATAATTAATTATGAGGGGCAGCAGATGAAATAATTAATTATGAGGGGCAGCATAGGAAATAATTCATTATGAGGGGCAGCATAGGAAACAATTAATTATGAGGGGCAGTCTAGTAATTAATGGGGGGGAGGCAATAATTAATGGAGAGGGGTCCCAGTATATTTAATAATTAATTAGCCCAATTAATTAATTAATTGGGCCAATATATAAAATAGTTCACAAGGGGGTGCAGTATATTAAATAATTAATTGAGGGGGTACCAGTGTATTATGGATGCGGTCACACGTACCGCTATTTATTTTTAAACTTTAGTCCGGCCCTCCAACGGTCTGAGGGGGGAGTGAACGGCCCCCTATGTAAAAAGTTTGGGGACCCCTGAGCTACAGGATTCACCTGCAAGGTGCAGGGAGGCTGCCTTCCTCGTTCTTACATGCAGGCAGCCCTGCAGGAAAGAAGCATGATACCCAACGCCAACATGGCAGGCATGGGTGCAGGATCCAGCAAGAGGGACTCCCTGAGGCTGAAAAGGCTCCTCGAGTACTAGCAGATTTCTGCTTATGTAGCTCTGCTCCTGGTGTCATCATCTCTACCCCTTTGGAAATCCTGATGTACCTCTGCCTGTAGATTCTTCTGAAGCCCCTGGTCTGGCCAGTCCCTCCTCTTTTGGATTACTTTGGGAGACAAGGTTTATGATTACCATTTTGAAACCGTTTTTTTCTGTTTATGTTGTTATACCCTGTAGGCTCCTAAGCCTTCTTAAAAATGTGTAATTAATAATAAATCATTATATAGCTCTCACAGAGCTTGCCAAATCAGTACCTGTTCCCATCTAAGCAACCAGTATGTTTTTTTGGAGTTTGTAGGAAAGTGTTGTCATGATCATATAAAAAACCATTACGTAAAAAAACATGGGTGGGTGAGAACATGGGTCAGGAAGACTCTATGTTTCTTCTATCAAGCTGAGATGCTAATTAAAAAACTAACAAATGTAGTGGAAAAGTTAACATCTGCTTCAAAAACTCAACCTTCTACTTCAAAAATGCCTGCTATGCCTACACCTGTTTCTCAACAGCCAGCTGAAGAGGAAGAGTATGCGCTAGAAGATTTTGCTTGTAACCTGTACATATAGACATAGCCGGTTGTGCTTATTTTTTTTACGCTCCTTTAGCAATTACCTGGGGCATCCAAAAAACCTTTTGAGACCTGAAGAAATGGTAATATCCAGAAAATTCTTCATACCCTCCTTTTAGTACACGCACTGGAAGACGAGTGACTTGTGACATAACCTTGGCACATTGTATAGCTTGGCCTGTGAAGTGATGGCAATGTTCAAATATTAGTATTTTATGAATGTAGTATTTTATTAAAGTATTAAATATCAACCTCTTACCATCACCATCCAATGAATCAGTCCGACTGTCATATACTACACAGTACCTCATGCAGTCCAACTCTATAGACTCTGGTAAGAGGAAATGCATATCTTCATCCTATAGAAATAAATGATAAAAATTGAAAAAGAAACCTCAGGTACAAAGCCTGAATGTCAGTGTAAAGAAGGTATACAGGATATGTACATTCACATAGTTGTAATTGTGGCCTTTTGTGTGACCAGATCATAGCCACAATAGAAGTCTATGACATACGGTCATGGTGAGGTGTGCACACAGTGTCTCACCGGAATATTGCATTATTTTGCGGTGTGGGCAATCGGCTTGCAATGGAGAGGGGAAGGTTCACTCCCCTTCCATCCCCACCTGGCTGCATCCTACACCCAAAATTTGGTCCGGGTGACCAAACGGCCGCGTGAATGAAGCCTTTGAGTGTGGTGGGTGCATACACTGTTGATGCTGCTTCACTGCCTCTATATACAAACGCCATCACAGGAGGTAGACCCAAATAGCAGATGGTAATAAAGAGGTATAGTCAAGCGACAAAAATATCTTGTTTACAAACTATTATAATCGTTATAGATATATACGATATATATATATATATATATACACACTCACCGGCCACTTTATTAGGCACACCTGTCCAACTGCTCATTAACACTTAATTTCTAATCAGCCAATCGCATGGCAGCATCAATCTCCTGCAGTTCAAACCGAGCATCAGTATGGGGAAGAAAGGTGATTTGAGTACCTTTGAATGTGGCATGGTTGTTGGTGCCAGAAGGGCTGGTCTGAGTATTTCAGAAACTGCTGATCTACTGGGATTTTCACGCACAACCATCTCTAGGGTTTACAGAGAATGGTCCGAAAAAGAAAAAACATCCAGTGAGGGGCAGTTCTGTGGGCGGAAATGCCTTGTTGATGCCAGAGGTCAGAGGAGAATGGGCAGACCTGTTCGAGCTGATAGAAAGGCAACAGTGACTCAAATCGCCACCCGTTACAACCAAGGTAGGCAGAAGAGCATCTCTGAACGCACAGTACGTCAAAATTTGAGGCAGATGGGCTACAGCAGCAGAAGACCACACCGGGTACCACTCCTTTCAGCTAAGAACAGGATCTCAAAATCCCCTGGATATCTCATAGCGTTCCAAAGCTATAACCACTTATAGTGACACAGGACAGATTTGAAAAATGGGGCCGCGTCCTTAAGGCCAAAAGAGGCTGAGTCCCGTAGGGGTTAATCTTCTTTTTGTCTATAATCTATCTATCATCTCTCGATTATATAGCCATCTTTCCACTTGGCTACTGTTTCTTGCCTCACTTCCTTCCTTTCCATTTATCCTTTCTACCTATCAGTATCCCTTTACATTTTCTGTTCATATATCTATAGATTTCTCTTATGTTGTTGTTATTGTCCTTCCATACACCTAAGTAGGATTTGTGATGTGCACCTGTAGCAATACAATCCACAACTGGAGAGCTTCATATTTTTCTTTCCTGTTATCTATCCATCCCTGCTATCTACATTTCTCTATGCATAGTTCTATACATGTCTAGCTATCTATCTAAGGCTGCATTCACACGGACATGTATTTCTCCAGTCCTGTATCTACAGGCTGTATTTCTGTATAAATACGTGACGTTTTTCATCCGTATGCAGCACGTATTTAACCCGTATTTTATACATGCCCATAGACTTTAAGGGCATACAGAACTGAAATACGGGAGAAAATAGGACATGCTCTATATTTTTATACGGCCAGTATACGGTCCGTACACTCCAGTGTCAAAAACGGCAATATAAATGGTTGGACGTATTGTCCATTGAAATGAATGTGGCCGTATGTAACCCGTAAAAAAACGGTACGTATACGGCCGTTTTTATACGTCCGTGTAAATGTAGCCTTACTCTGCTATCTACATTTCCCTGTGTATAGTTCTATAGAAATCTAGCTATCTATCTAACTCTGTTATCTACATTTCCCTGTGTATAGTCCTGTAGATCTGTTTTCCTAGTTATTGCACCTGAGTGATGGATGATTTAAGGGGTATCTGCTGTGGACATTTCTGTAAAGGGGTATCTGCTGTGGGCACACTATGGGGGTCATCTGGTTACCTGAATATTACCGTTTTGCACTGATCTTACCAAAAATGTATGTTTTTCATTTTCTCCACCGACAAAGAGTTAATAAAATCTCATCAAGTAGCTATAGATGCCCCAATATTACTACCTGGAACCGGAGTCTAAGTGGTACCCGGTTTTCACCAGAGCTCACCGCAAAGCGGGTTGGACAAGCTGCGGCGTGGTACCACCAGGTCGTTCCTCAGGCGTGACTTGTCTGCAGTGGCAGCCAAGGTTGAGGTACAGGAACGGCAGGCAATTTCGTGGTCGGAGTCCAGACACAGGGTCAGGGTAGGCGGCAGAGAAGCTACGTCAGAGTCCGATCCGGGGTCAGCAACAGGAGGTCCAAGCAGATGGGTACGGGAACACAGCACACAGGACAGCAGCACAGAGGAACACTGGTACACAGGACGGCAGCACGGAGGAACACTGGTACACAGGAAGGGAACACGGGGGAGCTCAGGTAACACAGGAACACGGAGGGACTCAGGAACACAGGAGACACAGGAACGCAGGTGAATCACAGAAGAGCTTTCTCTCAGGCCGTGAGGCACAAAGTTCCGGCAGGGCTTGCAGGAAGAGGCAGGCTTATATAGAATTAGGCAATATGACCAGCGCCAATTAACAGCGCACTGGCCCTTTAAATCTTAAGAAGCTGCCACGCGAGCACCCTTGCAGTCGGTGACAGGTGAGACGCGCTGGCGGGGGCAGAGCAGCATGGGTGATATGGGTCGCGGGACCACCCGTGACAATTACATACCAGAAAAGTGCATCTCATGTGGCCAAAAATAAACCCACATTTAAAAAAGAAAAAAAAATTATAGCCTGTGAAATGTGACAATGCAAATCTGCTCTGAATGAATTCTATGCCCGGCTGTGCGCCCATACAGCAGTTACCAGCACCTATGGGGTATCTTCGTACTCAGGAAAAATTGGGTATTACATTTTGCGGAGCCTTTTTTTTAATTTAATCCGTTACGAATGTTTAATTTTCCGCCCAAAATGAATGTATTGTCCAAAAATATTACAATTTGAAGACCGCACCTCCATTTTGTTTTAATTCCTTTAACACACCTAAAGGGTTAACAAACTTCTTAAAAGTGCTTTTTTGAGAAGTGCGTTGAGGTGTGTTGTTTCCATAATGGGATAATTTACTAGTCTTGCTAGTATTTAGGCCTCTCACAGTCAATTACCGTATATACTGGTGTATAAGCCAAAAAATGTGTTGAAAAACGTCCCCTCGGCTTATACACGAGTCTATTACGAGCACTTAAAAAAAAAAAAAAAACTTACATACTCACCCTCCGGCGGCCCAATGCTCCACGTGGCTCCCAGATGTCGGTGCGTCCCGTCTTCTTTCTTCCCCGCGGCTCTTCTTCTTTCTTCTGTCTTCTGTCATGAATGCGTACATGTTTTCTTCCAGCAGGCGCATACTATGACGTCAGCAGCAGCCGCGTCATAGTATGTGCCTGCTAGAAGAAAACATGGCTGCATCCATGACAGACGAAAGAAGAAGAGCCGCGGGGGGCCTACTGGGGGCTGGCGGGCTGTATACTACATGGGGCAGGCTGGCTGTATACTACATGGAGACAGGCTGTATCCTACTGGGGGCAAGCTGGCTGTATACTACTGGGGGCAGACTGGCAATATACGACTGGGGGCAAACTGGCCATATAATACTAGGGGCTGGCTGGCTGTATGCTACTAGGGGCTGGCTCGCTGTATACTGCAGGGGGCAGGCTGGCTGTATACTGCAGGGGGCAGGCTGGCTGTATACTGCAGGGGGCTGGTGGCGGTATACTACTAGGAGCTGGCTGGCTGTATACTACATGGGGCTGGCTGGCTGTATACTATATGGGACTGGCTGAATACTACAGGGGCTGGCTGTATACTACTGGGAGCTGGGTGACTATATACTGCTGGGGGCAGGCTGGCTATATACTGGGGGGGACTGTGACCAATGCATTTCCCACCCTCGGATTATACTCGAGTCTATAGTTTTTTCCCAGTTTTTGGTGGTAAAATTAGGGGTCTCGGCTTATACTCGGGTTGGCTTATACTTGAGTATATACAAGAAGTTGAGCAGGTCCATCTAAATACGGGTTTTGGTGATTTTTCAAAAAAAGTTTAAAACGGCACCTAATCTCTAAGCCTCATAACATTCTAGTAAAATAAGTGGAATATTAAAAAAACCATGCCAATATAAAGCAGACATTTGGGAAATGTAAGTTATGAATTTATTTGGGTGCTATGACTATCTGCTTCAAAAGTAGAGAATTTAGAATTTTTAAATTTTTTGGCGAAATATCATTTTTTTCATAACTAAACACAAAAGATATCATACAAATTTTTAAACTAATTTGAAGTACAACGTGTCACGAGAAAACAATCTCAAAATCCCCTGGATATCTCATAGCGTTCCCACGCTATAACCACTGATAGTGACACAGGGCAGATTTGAAAAATGGGTCCGCGTCCTAAAGGCCAAAATAGGCTGAGTCTTGAAGGAGTTAAAGCAATTGTCATTGGAGCAAGTTGATGCTGAGCCTCTATATTTACAAACAGAGGCCTATGGTGAGTATAGCATTTTTACTACACCCCTGGGTCCCATAACAAAAAGACATAGTAATTTTGGTCACCAAGTAAAGAGAAATGTTAAGAATTTTTACATTGTTTATTATTATCTTTTGAGTGCCCTGATCAAGGATACCATATTCTGAAATGTTATTGTAAATATATTCTTAATATACTGCTTCTCTGGAAGGGTATAATAGGGATTATACTGTAGTACTGTAGTCGATTGCCACCTCCTAACAATGCAAACATGGTAGTGCCCATGCACTGATGTGGTTTAGGAGCTGCTGTCAGGTCCCAATAAGTGTGTCAGTTTTCCTTAATACCTTCACTGCTCACAGGTCAATCGCCCTGGAGAAAGAACTTCTCATCCTAAAGCCCTAATCAGACTCCAGTATAGTGATCAGCATATTCCAAAACTAGTAGTGGAGCCCACACAGAGAAAGCTGATGATGAAGAGAGCACTTCCATGTTTATTCTCCACCTCTGCTGTAGCTTTCAGATACTGATGAAACACTGACCAGCACACTGCCCTCTGATACACGGCTCTATAGGATGCACCATTGCAGTTTGATTTGTATGAAGTATTATAGAATACATCTGGAAGTAAATGGAGGTACATACAGTACAAGGCTCAGTGTGCAGTAGCCCCTACAACCATGTACTTACACTACACCGGTCCCACGTCCACTCGTATCTCGACACAAGCTACCCCTGTGTCTGCTGTCGCTAGGAACGCCCTAGTCGTTGTTATGGGAAGAGTTCCTGCGCCGGCGTCACATGACACTGACTCAATGTTTTATAGTGGCTTTATAAGACACTGTATTGGTAACATTACAGTTTGTGGGAGTCGAGATTATAGACCTTAGCTGGAAGCCAGTGTTTCATAAAGTTACATGACTCAAGAGCAGAACACAAAACCGCCTCTATTCAGTACACTACGCATGCGCACTCATCTGCAGCCGCCTTTATATGCGATACGCCGGACGGAAGGTTATTCGTGACGTAAGACGTTCCCGCTTAGCCCCGCCTCCTCGCTGTGCGCTGTCTCTCCTGCTGGAGGTCGTTCGAGTCACTGGTAGCCCAGTCTGCAGCTCGTAGTCTCTGCTCCTGTGAACATCATGTTCTCCCGTATCGCAAGACCCGCCGCGTCCGGCCTAATCCGGGGACTCTCCACCAGCGCACAGGTACCCGCGTACAGGGTGCACACTCTGGGGGGCGCTGTGCTGATGGCCGACGTGACCGGGAACTTCATTACCGTGTTCTCCTCCGGAGACTGACATTGAACAAGGACTTCCCCATGTAGTGAGCGGGAGGGCCGGTACTGAGCTACCTGTCCTGCAGTCCCCATACATGAGGCATGCGCTAGTGATCCAGGCCTATACTACACTGTATATAGGGATTAGTGCAGGCGGGGATTACTCCTCATGTCACTGAGCATGTCCCGCTAATGACTTTCCTCGCCTGCGTCTAGTTGTATCCCGTACCACGAATGCGGCAGGCCTGGCTTACTCTTGTGTGCAGCGCCACCACTGCCCATGGGATGTGTAGGGTATTGCAGCGCAATCTGTTTTTTTTTTTTTTTTTTCATCCTCCACTAAACTCCTGTGTAACGCTCTTTGTGGACGGTGGCTGTTATGTGGTGTGTAAACGTAGACTCCTTCTAGTTAACAAACTTAATGTTCTCTCTTCAGTACTGTGGTCAGTGTCCTATATAAATGCTATAAAAGAAACGTGTGTAATGATCTGATAAAGTAGGCTATAAAATGACTGGTAGTTGCATCACTTGCCCTGTCCCTTCCCAGTAATTCCCCGGGTCAGAGTCTGCTGGATTGATCAGGAGGGACATGATTGATTTGTGTAAAGGTGACAGTAATGTCTTCTGTGAAGGTCATGTGGTGCTGCCCTCAGGCCCTATGCACTCCTGACCTAGCTGACTGCAGGTGATATAACAAATCCATACTTGGTAGATACGGTATTGTCCCTGTTATGCCTCTCATGCAGAGTTTTATTATGCAGGCGTCCTCGACTTACAGGCAACCCATAGTTACAGACAGACCCCTCTGACCTCTGGTGAAGCTTTCTGAATGCTTTACTATAGTCCCAGATTGCAATAATCAGCTGTAAGGTGTCTGTAATGCAGCTGCATTGATAATCATTGGTCCCATTACAGCAAAAAATGTTTAAACGCCAATTGTCACTGGGGCCAAAAATTTTTATTTTTTTTGTCTGGATCTACAATTTCGACTTGCATACAAATTCAACTTAAGAACAAACCTCTGGACCCTATCTTGTAACCCAGGGACTGCCTGTAATAGAATGTAACATTTTGTCTCTTTTAGAACAATGCTCGAGTCGCTGTACTGGGTGCATCCGGAGGAATCGGGCAGCCTCTTTCTCTCCTGTTAAAGAACAGTCCTTTAATAAACAACCTCGCTCTCTATGATATTGCCCACACACCTGGCGTAGCTGCAGACCTGAGCCACATTGAAACCAGAGCTAAGGTGACAGGTAAAGTGACAAATACAAATGTGACTGTGTATAAGCAGGAATTCTAAAGAAATGTATTACTGTTGGATATTGGTGAATGATCCCTCAAAGGCTAATAGGTGAGAAGTGATTGTGGAACCTACCATTAGGCCGGCTCTGATGCTGAGAGCACTTCTCTCTGGTGGATGGCCCAGTTTCATCGCTCTCTATGGGATGCAAAGAAATGTAATCGTTCAGTAGCAAATCCTGGATTGTAAGGGGGGGCGGGGTGTGACCAATTATCAGTTTTATGTTGAGGTTCAGCCATATTTGCATCAAAGGTTTTTTTTTTTTAACCGTGGTGCTGCTTCTGAAAACATCAATCATGTATTCCCCCTCTCCTAAAATGTGTCTGCATGCATTACAAATGCCTATGTATTTGTAGATACTAATTGTACACCTGCCTTTAGTAGATTAATAAATCTCAGTTCAGTCATTGGCACAGGCCTTCTATATTGGGCTGTCTTCTAAAATTTCAGTGATAATTCTTTCCAGTAGGTTTTATGTTTTGTATAATGGACCCTATTATTTCAGGATACATTGGAGCAGAGCAACTACCAGAAAGCTTGAAAGGTGCTGATGTAGTAGTCATCCCCGCTGGTGTCCCTAGAAAACCTGGTGAGTTCTACGCAAAGCAGTGCAGTTCTTGGCACGTGCATTGCGCTTCTAAATTTAATTGCAAATGTGACTGCGGATACAGATAATGCGTATAGTAGTTTGTAGTAATATGGCAGCCTATGTTTTCTTTTCGATCCAGGAATGACCCGTGATGATCTCTTCAACACCAATGCATCTATTGTCGCAACTCTAACTGAAGCCTGTGCAAAAACATGTCCAGAAGCCATGATCTGCATTATTGCAAATCCAGTAAGTTTATGAAAAAAAATTAATATTCTGTACTTTTGTAGTGAATTGAATGCTTCACCATAATCTTCAGCAGTTATGACATTCATTTCTATGGGAGTTATGCTTGGTTGGCTGTTCTTGATGCTTGCATAGAAATGGAGGGAGGAAGCCATGTACTGTTGATGTCAAAAAAATATTTTTTTTTTCCTGATATAGGTTAACTCCACAATTCCTATCACTTCGGAAATGTTCAAGAAGCATGGTGTTTATAATCCTAATCGTATTTTTGGTGTTACTACACTTGACATTGTAAGGGCCAACACCTTTGTTGCAGAACTAAAGGTAATTGTTAATTATATAATGTGTCCTTTATTCTTTCAAAATATTTTACATGGGTGACCGCATAAACTCTGAATTCATATAATATGTACCATTTGACCATTGACATTAAGGTTGCAGTATATATACTCGGACATGTGACTGATACAGAATACTGGCTGTGAGTCTCGAGGTTAGGTCATGGTGGAGGTCAGAGGGTTTCACGGTATCAGTTACACTTTGTCCTTGCGTTCCTTTGTATGTGACCCCATGGGGCAGTCGGTCGCAAATGCAAAAACTGTAGATGTGGCTTGTCTCCGTTTTATGGTTTTTCCTTTCAACTTGGGCTTGAGTACCCCTGCAATAGCCCAACCCTTTGTAACTAAACTTTCTTCAGTGTGATCTTCATGGTTTCATGCAGATTATTGTAGATCATAATATTTTATAATGTCATCTTTATTATATGCAATATAGAATTTTAAATCAATAGGTATGCATGATTAATATCACTTATCTATAATATGTTAATAAAATATTTGTAATGTATATTTATCTTCAGGGACTGGATCCTGCTCGTGTTAATGTTCCTGTGGTTGGTGGCCATGCTGGCAAAACAATTATTCCACTGATCTCCCAGGTATGATGATTTGAAGATAAATGCCACTAAGCAATTTTTCATAGAAACTTTTCTTCCAATATGACTGAATTGTCCTGTATGAACCTCACCAAGTTGACTACTGCTTATACATCCCCTCTTTAACATGCATATGTGGTTGAACAAGGCTTCAAGCAGTAGCAGGTGGTGCTAAATCCATTATAAACGAGGCACTCGCCTGTTTCTGCTCAGTAAATATTCTTTTCCTTTTTATTCAAGATTCTTGTAAAAGATGCATACCAGGGGGGAGAGGGTGCTATGCCATTCATTTGGACACAAAAACAAGTAGTTTTGTTGTCCGTCTGCACTTCATAGCACTTTCTTTTACTTGCCTTTTTTGGCATGCTATGAGCTACAGTGAACCAACCCTATGAATGTGAACTGTGTGTTTGGGAATGGCAGTGAAGAGGCTCTAGTCATTGCTCTAGGCTCTTTGTGATAAGACATCACATTGGTATGGTTAATGGTAGGCCATTAATCACTTCACATTTGTATTGTAGGTTATTTTATCACCTTTATAAACTTGTTCTATACTACTGTGCACATTATCCCCTGTTGGATCCTGATGTCACACAGGAGACGTTCATAATTATTGGCCTGAGTGACATACACAGAGCACAAAGGCTAATAAGCATATTTTTGTCTTTCATTGTAACCTGTACCCTGCTTATGAAGATACCTGCTGGGATCACTGAGAAGACTCCAGGATTCAAATTGTATTCTCTTGGTTCCTAAAATAGAAATGCTGTATAAACTAGTGTATAAGCCAAGTTGTTCAGCAGAAAAAGTGCAGAAAAACCCCCACCTAGGCTTGTACAAAAGTATATTTAAAAAAAAAAAAAAAACTTGCATACTCTCCTTCCAATGCACCACATGCTCACCTCGTGGCAGAGCTAAAGGGTTGTGGGTTTTTTTTTGGGCATGATTTAAAGAGAAAATGCATAGGTGCCCGTGTTTCAAAGCATATTAAATGTAACCAATAGGAAGTACAACTTGTCCCACAGATAACAAGCCTTCGTATGGTTCTGCAAATTTAAATATAAAAAGGTTATGCTGCAGTGTTTCTTTATTTCTTCCTTCCTCTCCAGTGCACACCTAAAGTAGAATTCCCTCAAGATCAATTGGAAGCCCTGACCTTCAGGATCCAAGAGGCTGGAACAGAAGTGGTCAAAGCGAAAGCAGGAGCAGGTGAGTTGGGATCTGAGAAATTGCTTTTATGCTAAGGGTGATGTCACAGGTGGCGTTTTGAATGCTTTTTAAGCAGTCTTTTTTTTTTTTTTTTTTTTTTTTTTTTTTTTATTGAAAACTGTACAAACTTGCTGTTCTATATCTTTTCAGGGTCTGCAACTCTGTCTATGGCCTATGCTGGTGCACGATTTGTCTTTTCTCTGCTGGATGCCATGAATGGGAAAGAGGGTGTCATCGAATGTTCATTTGTCAGATCTGAAGAGACTGAGAGCAAATATTTCTCAACTCCTCTGCTGCTGGGGGTATGTATAACATTACTAGGATGTCAACATTCATATTAAATGCTGTAGTGATGTTCTTACTTTAACATCCAAGCTATGTTAAAAACTAGTGTGAATCTCTTTAACCCCTTGGCGACTGTTGGTAGTATATATTTATCCTCAAGAGGTTAAGATAAATGGAGGACTCGCCGGCTTAAAGCCGTTTTCCCATGAAGGTAACGGGATAGGGCCTAACTTGCTGATCAGTGCAGAGTCCCCCCACAGATCGCAAAAACGAGGGATCCCTCAGACTTTTCACCGCTCCTTAGACTAATGGAGAAGACGGCCATGCATGACTATTCTGCTCCATAGTGATTAATGGAATAGAATGGTCTTGCATGGCGTCTTCTCCATTAGTCTGAGGAGCGATGAGAGGTTTTTGCGATCTGTGGTGGTCTCTCTGCAAGTTAGGCCCTATCATTATAGGGCCTAACTTGCCTTCGTGGGAAAAACCCTTTAACCCTCTCCATAGCGGTCAGGAATCTGCTGTATTATACAGTAGACAGTTGCCACTAACTGCCGTGATCCGTGCAAGTAACAACTGCTGCCAATTGGCATATTCCCTCTCCAATAGAAGATGGGCAGCTATAGCTGCCAATTATTGCAGCCTGTCTATGTAATGTAAGAGCTGTATTTTTGTTCATGTAAATCCCATTCTGGGTTTATTGGCCAAAACAGTATAATTTTAGAGTGGGAGGATCCAGAGGAAACGACGCAAATACAGAGAACATATAATTTTTTTTTTTTTTTGTGTGTTAAGTGTCAGCTTGTACTCGAGTGTATATATGGTACTTTTATTTCTACAGCTTCTGCATTGTCCTGATGCTATATTTTTTTTTTTTTTTTTTTTTTTTTCTTTCCTTTCTTTAATAGAAAAATGGCATTGAGAAGAACCTGGGTCTTGGAAAAATTTCTCCCTTTGAGGAGAAGCTGGTAGCAGAAGCGATGGGAGAGCTGCAGGCTTCTATTAAAAAGGGGGAGGAGTTTGCAAAGAACTTCAAGTAAATGTGACCTATATAGAAATACGACTTTCATTAACTTATTGAAATGTGACACTTTAAAGAGCATTCTATATTATGTGCTGTAAAGAGGTCTTTCATGCTCCATAATGGCTGCCTCCTGTGAATGTTTCCTCCTTACCTGGCACAGCATATGGTATGTGCTCTTGTTACAGCACTTAAATTGATGCTTTTAACAACAAAGCTAAATACTGTTGGAGATTGAAATTGTGGATTAAACATCATATTTTTCTTTGTATATGTCTCTTGTTTGTGGTTTTGGATCATTTACTAATTTGGGTTAAACTGTTTAGTTGTGGCAAGGTTAAAGTTGCAGGCATCAAACTGCTGAAGGAAATGGTATGTGCATCACCATCCCAGTGCCAGGATTCTTGGTAAACCAGCAGAAGAGGTGAAGCCACAGAACTCCAGATCAAATAAAGAAATCCTTTTTATTCATCCAGTAACAACAACATTTGGACTAAAGTATGTTTGACAGACTTGTGTGTAGTCCAAGTGTTGCAAAGTTACTGGATGAATGAAAGGATTTCTTCACTTTATCTGTGTTGCAGCTTTTTTTTTTTTTTTTTTTTGCAGGTAAGTTTTACATTATATTTGATAACCCGTGCCCCTGTCTTATTTGGGGAAAGCTGCCAGTCAAGTCACTATATAGACCTTAGGGTCCCTTTGTTCTCATCTTGTGAATCATCTGTTTGTGAGCTCCACTCATGCACCGATAACAAGTGAAAATGAACGCCAGGGATGCAAATCCAGCAGGAATAGGACCTGCTCTCTTTTGTGTCATGCATGGGGCTGTGAAATTCAGAGTTGTGTACATGTGCAAATAGAAATGAATGAGGATGTGTGCTAGCTGTAGAAAATATGGCTAGCTAAAGTCCTCATTGTGTGCAGGTAATCTTAAGCCCCCCTTGCTACCATGATAGCATTGGATTTGCACTAAAATTCTGACATGTAGATAATATAATTTTGTTCAGATTTAACACGTTCAGTTTTACTTTCAAACCAGGAGTGTATTGAAAAAAGGAGGGAAAGCTTTTCTTACTTATGTTCTTACCCATTATGATCTACCGCTACCTTAAAAGTTACTACTGTATGACAATATGTGAATGAATCCTTTACAGGGGTATTCCCACGAAAACAAGTTTCTTATTTGTAATCAGGATAATAAAATAACATTCTCTTCTAATTCACTGTTAACAAAAAATAGAATTCCATATTCTATCAGTCCTGGTGTACACAATTTTGTTGCCCCCTAGACGCGACCCTGTAACTTCTGACTTCAGGTCGGGAGCCATCTTGCTTGAGGCTTCATGGAGCTTGTCCTCTTCTCCCTGCACTCTAGCCCACCCCCTGCTGTCTAGGATGCAGCTCACAGTGACACATACATTGACGTCCTGTCAGAAGCACCAGGAGGAGAATTACAAGCTTCAGACAGGTGTTATTTCTTCGGGGGAGGAAGGCACAGCAGATCTTGATGTTGTGGTATAGCAGTAATGTAGGAACTGATGTGTGGACAGATCAGAGATCCCTGAAATTACACAATCTCTTTATGTGTTCGATACTAGAACAATGTTCAGAAGCTAAATAAAAATGTATATAAACCTGTACCCTGATCTAACCATTTTCAGCTCCCAGAACTAGATGGATCATAATGGGGCAGATTTATCACACTGTCAGAATATTTCTAGTTGCCCATGACAACCGATTACAGCTCGGCTTTCAATTTACCAGTGCTCATGAATATTTTAAAGGGGAGCTGTGATTGGTTGCCATGGGCAACTAGGAATATTCTGACTTTCCCACAGCTTGATAAATCTGCCCCAATGTGTCTGCTTAGAGTCTCCGCCCACACCTTGTGATTTTACACTAAGCAGCCTTAGGGTGAAGACACACATGGCGTTTTTGGGCCGTTTTTAGTTAGTGCGTTTTCACAGCGTTAAAAACGCATGCGTTTTTGACCAGTTTGAATTAAGATAATTGGTCAAACCTGTCAAAAAACGCACGCGTTTTCAAAAAACACATGCGTTTAACGCTGTGAAAACGCACTAACTAAAAACGCCAAGTGTGTCTTCACCCTTAGGAGTGATAGGAGCTAAAACGGCAATAAAACTGAGTAACATTGTGAAGTAAAGGGTTAAAAATGATCTTTATTGCCTTAACCATCCACTAGGGGGTGGAGATTTGAGAATTTTAACCTCTTCCTGACAGAAGATGTGGGTAGTTACCACACAATCATGTACTTTTTACGTCATGGTGATTACTCAGAGGATCACCGAGGGATCCTGGCTGTATGTGACAGTTGTGATCCAGAGAATCAGCACCCTCTCAGTGTGGGGGCGAATCTTTACTTTGGCAGTCATTACTCATGAGACATGTAACATTCCTGGACATAACTGATATTGTGTCCATATGAAAAGGAAATGGTAGGAAAAATAGTGGTCATGAGGATGTATGTCAAATATAAAAAAAAAAAAAAACCTTACACCCTGAAACTCTAAAACCCTGAAGCCATTCTGGTTTATAAACACATACAGGTTGGTTCAATAAGGCATCAGTGAAGATGAAAAAAAAAACACAATCACGGATTTGAGATATCACTGATGGGGAAAAAGACGCCAACGTGAGCCTTACGGCACAGATGGGCATTTTGAGACGTCTGTATGCTATCTGTTATTTTGCGGATGGCATTGATTCTTATGGGCACACAATATGGACATCATTCTGTTTCTAAAGTGGTAATCACGTATGACAGTTTGGTAAAAATCATTGATTTTGGAGTTACACCTTAAAGGAAATCTACCATCAAAGTCAAGCCTCATTAACCTTACTCATAGATACAGGCACTGTGACTGTGGTAATAGTTTTATATTTGTTATACATGGCTGCCTTCCTACTAAAATCAACATTCAATATTATGCTAATATGCCAGAGGGGTGCATTGGGGTGTAACTGGCCCCTCCAGCACAGTGTAATAACCTGTTATTCTGCAGCAAAGAAGGGCTTGGTAAACACCCCAGGAGCCCTTCTATCTCAGCATAATTTTAAAAGGTTATTTTAGAAGGAAAGAGTGCATGGATAAAAAAAAAAAATTATATATAAGAAGATTAACACAGTGACAGTGCCTGGATCTATGAGTAAGTGTCCCCTGCTTGATTTTGATGGTAGATTTCCTTTAAGGTCCTGGAAGGATGAGTGGCCGCAGACAGTTAGGATCACATGACCGTCCATCTGGTGTTTTTTTTTTAGCTTTTCTGAACTAAGAGGCTTCACTTTACAAGCTGTGCTGAACTGTTATTATTTGTATATTGGTAAATTACCTAATACTTTGCCCCTACACTTACACGGGGGGAGGGGGGGGGGGGGAGAGATTTATGACTGCTTCTTCGCCAGTTTATTGCAAGAATTTGGATTCTTACAGCTACTACGCCACTTCCCCGCCATATGGGCGTAGAGGTGCACGACTGCTGGCCTGTGCCTGCATAATTTTGAAAAACCTGCACACCTAGCGTAGTTTTGCCCGTCTGGGTGGGGAAGCACCAGCCTATAATAAATCTCCCACTAAACATCAGTACATAAGTTAGAGAAGGCAGTCCTAAACACCATATAAAAAGTGTCTAAGACCTCCTGCACACAAACTGTTTGTGGGCACTATACAAGGGCTATGAGCCTGTCTGGCATTGGCATGGGCCACAACTCATGCCCATGACAATACAAAATGACTGGCAGGTATAGCAGGTGTGGGGACTGTGGTGCAGAGCTGGGAAGAGATGAGGCCTGGGGGTGGCAGTGCTGACTGCTGCACTCATTTCCTATGACTCAATGAAGTCAGTGAAGAGGGCGGGCAGCAGATTCACAGGACATTGAGAGGAAGGCTGTGGCTGTACAGTCACTCATGATGACTATGAAGGCTGTGTATCCCCTCCCTAGCCTGAGCTATGGTGGTGACCCGGACAGTCGCCTACCTCTTGTCTGCTCTGTGTTGTGGCTCTGGCCAGGCCTACGTGTCACTATATAATGTTCCTACATGACCACATTGTATTATGCATTGGTAATGTGAGCTGCATGCTAGCACTTCAGTCAGATTATCTGGTATATAAACTGCAGCACTGACTCAGCACTTTTGCAGCTGAGGAGAAAAGTGTCCAAGGTTTATAGGGGAGGGATGAGGCGGAGTGAAGCAGGAAGCTGTTACTCTTATGTCTGTAACCCAGTAATGCACTTGGAAACCTCAATTGCCTTATGAACCAAAAATACTGAGGGCATGACACGGAGAGAGGTAAGCAGCGCATGGCGTGTGCTCATCATATTACAGGACAATCTTGCAGAAATCTCGCTCATGGAAGTACATGCAGTGATTTAGGCTTTGAAGCAGAAATGTAGATAAACAATGTTTGTTTTACTATAGAGGCCGAGGCTGTCATATTGCGTGTTTCATGGGTATCTGCAAGGTGCTGTATATAGATTAGCCTGCATCCAGCATTAGCGTGTATTCACATTGGCGTGTTTTTTCACATCCGTGTTTCTTCACTGCAGATTGTTTTTCTCTTCCTGGAATCACTGATGCCTTACTAAACTATTCTTTTAATAGGCTTTTTCACACTTCAGTTGCATTCACTGATCAGTGGTCAGTTTAGAACCTGTTCTTTTTGTGTTCACTGACAACATTGGACAGCATGGACAGCGCAAATTACCAGTACAAGGAGGATTGATAATTCATCTTTACCTATCATTGCTTATGGTGGCACAAAACGAGAGTGTGTTTTATAGGACTTTTTGGGGGCAAATATTGGGCACAATTTGGATCAACAATCGTACTGTATATCATGACCCAGCCAAGCGTTGCTATTTATCGGTTCTACTGGGCATCAGAAGACCCTTTACCGGGTATGAGGCGTAAAATCAATAGGTGTATGAGAGCGTTTGAACCATCTTTGTTAACCGGTAATGTCAAATCTCTTTTCAACAGAATAGAAGAGCTATCAGCCATGGAAAAGGGATAGAAACTGTTTGCTTTGTTTCACAGAATCATGACTGCACAGTGAAGTTCCGTTTCAGTAGTTTCACTGTCAGGATTTAGCTTAGATCCTATCCAAGGAAATCGAGTGGAAAGAAAAAAGGGGCAACTGTCAGATTCAAACATTGCTGTGCCAACATCTTCCTTCCAAGAGAGTTTACTTAGGTTGTGATTGTTATTGATATTTCTCTCCATCAGCCAGCAGTGTGGTAACTAGTGAAATTTTGCACAACAAAGCAAGCTTCCTTGGTACCCAGAGTAACCGTCGATTTGAACCATGTCTAAGCTACCATTCTGTAATTTTGTCAGTATGTCACATGTCCCACCAGAGGTGTAAATACTCTTGATCTATAATTTGCTTTTATGCATTGTGTTTTGTTTTTTGTTTTTTTTAGAAAGGCACAATAGCAAGAACATTGCTAAAATATAATACAAAAAGAAATATTGGGGTTTGATTACATAACCAGCAAAAAACGAAAGCGCAAATCTTAATTGTGAATGTCATTATACCACAAAACATACCACATACCACAAAACATACACGCCGCACACAATGCACCAACCCACCCCCCAAATGCCCCAGCCTCAGTGGATTCAAAATACAGGTACGCACAGTCGTATGGGAAGTTTCACAGAAACGGGCCCATATTAAGTCATATTTTTGGGGACAGCTTCTGTTGATATAAACTGTGCGGTAATGAAGGACACATTTATTAACCAGGAGAATCCATTGCTTTAAAGTAGGGGTATCTTGTTCCTTCAATGACATAACATCCACCTTACGTGCATAATATAGGGCAAAACGGAACAAAATGTTATCGTAGAGAACATGCACTAGATCTTTCATTATGCCGAGGAGATAAACCTTTGGGGACAGAACATGGGGCAGATCCATGAGAATTGAGAAATTCCTTACTTCAGAGCAGAATAGCTGAATCCCGTGGCAAGACCATACACAGTGAAGAAAGGGGTCACTAGCAGCCTAACCGTGGAAACAAATGTCATTATCCATAATGCCTATACGATTAACTTTTTCAGGAATCTAATAGATACGATGGAGAAATTCTGTCAGGATCAGGTACCTTGCGCTCACCAAAGAGTCAAAGATTCAACTTCCTTCCAGTCCTAAACAGAGAGGTCTGAGATGTAATCTTTTAATTGCAGAAAGAACTTCTGAAAAGGTCTACTACTTTGGAATGCAGGAAGGCATAAGACTGGTGAGTGGCCTAGGGAGCTCCGGAACATCTAGTAGCTTCTCTAATGAAATTAATTCCACTGCTAGGTTAAGAGAAATGGAGCCTGGAATACATGACACAGCTTACAGTCATGGCCATAAATTTTGAGAATGACACAAATATATTTTCACATGATCTGTTGCCCTCTGGTTTTTATGTGTGTTTGTCAGATGTTTTTTATCACATAAAGAAATACAAGTGCAATCATATTATGAGTAACACAAGCTTTTATTGACAGAATGAGTTAATGCAGCAAGTCAATTTTTGCAGTGTTGACCCTTCTTCTTCAGGACCTCTGCAATTCTCCCTGGCTGCTCTTAATCAACTTCTGGACCAAATCCTGACTGATAGCAGTCCATTCCTGCACAATCAATGCTTGCATTTTGTCACAATTTGTTGGTTTTTGTTTGTCCACCGTCACTTGATGATTGACCACAAGTTCTCAATGGGATTAAGATCTGGGGAGTTTCCAGGCCATGGACCCAAAATCTCTATGTTTTGTTCCCGGAGCCATTTAGTTATCACCTTTGCTTTATGGCAAGGTGCTCCATCATGGTGGAAAAGGCATTGTTGATCACCAAACTGCTCTTGAACGGCTGGGAGAAGTTACTCTTGGAGGACATTCTGGTACCATTCTTTATTCATGTATGTGTTTTCAGGCAAGACTGTGAGAGAGCCGATTCCCTTGGCTGAGAAGCAACCCCACACATGAATTGTTGCAGGATGCTTTACAGTTGGCATGAGACAAGACTGGTGGTAACGCTCGCCTTGTCTTCTCCGAACAAGCTGTTTTCCAGATGTTCCAAACAATCGGAAAGGTGATTCATCAGAGAAAATGACTTTAACCCAGTCCTCAGTAGTCCACTCCCTGTACCTTTTGCAGAATATCAGTCTGTCCCTTCTTTGTTGCCCTCCTTGATACCAGGCCTTGCTCCAAGAGTCTCCGCCTCACAGTGCGTGAAGATGCACTCACACCTGCCTGCTGCCATTCCTGAGTAGGCTCTGCACTGCTGGTAGCCTGATCCCAAAGCTGAAACAGTTTTAAGAGACATTCCCGGCACTTGCTTGTCCTTCTTGGGCGCCCTGGAGCCTTTTTGGCAACAATGGAACCTTTCTCCTTGAATTCCTTGATGATGTGATAGATTGTTGACTGAGGTGCAATCTTTCTAGCTGCGATACTCTTCCCTGTTAGGCCAGTTTTGTGCAGTGCAATGATGACTGCACATGTTTCTTTAGAGATAACCATGGTTAACAGAAGAGAAACAATGATGCCAAGCACCAGCCTCCTTTTAAAGTGTCCAGTGGTGTGATTCTTACTTAATCATGACAGATTGATCTCCAGCCCTGTCCTCATCAACACAGACACCTGTGTTAATGGAGCAATCACTGAAACGGTGTTAGCTGTTCCTTTTACGGCAGGCCTGCAATGAAGTTGAAATGTGTTTTGGGGAAAAAGTTCATTTTCTAGGCAAATATTGACTTTACAATTAATTGCTGTCAAGCTGATCACTCTTTCTAACATTCTGGAGTACATGCAAATTGCCATTATAAAACCTTATGCAGTAGACTTTGTAAAAATTAACATTTGTTTCATTCTCAAAACTTTTGACCATGACTGTAGTACAGGTAGTCCCCGGGTTACGTACAAGATAGGTTCTTTAGGTTTGTTGGAATTTGTATGTAAGTTGGAACTGTATATTTTATCATTGTAACTCCTCCCAAAATATTTTTTGGTCTCTGTGACAATTGGATTTTAAAACTTTTGGGTTATGATAAGAAACAGGATTAAAAATTAAGCTTGATTGCATACACCTTTGATAACTGTTATAGCTGTTTATTGTAGCCTAAGGCTAAAGTACAGTAAATTACCAACATCCAGAGGTCCATTTGTAACTAGGGGTCGTATGTAAGTCGGGTGTTCTTTAGTAGGGGACCGCCTGTATAGTGAAAGGAAGCTATTGCAGGGATGCGAAATCGTTCTTTTAGTACCATGAGGCCAGTGACACACGTGGCGTTTTTGTTAAGTTATGGTGTTCTGTAATCGTGCTGCTAATACAATGGCGCATATCACCACACCTCTCTAAAATATCATTAGCTTGGTTTATAGAGAAATCGTTTTTGTTTGACTTAGTTGTGTAATGGAGTGTAAAATGATATATTCATGTGAAACTCATTACAATCTTTAGAAAAAAATGGAATGAACATTATCTTTGCTGCATATTTTGGTGAATATACACATGGCGTATGTATGAACTCCTCTTATCTTACTGTTACTTTATTTAGGAAAGTACATTTTCTTTATATAAATAGTATGGATTTGTACAGGCGGTCCCCGGGTTATGTACAAGATGGGGTCCATTGGTTTGTTCTTAAGTTGAATTTCTATGTAAGTCGAAACTGTATATTTTATAATTGTAGTTCCGAGCAAAACATTTTTTTTTGCCCCAGTGACAATTGGATTTTCAACATTTTTGCTGTATTGGGACCAAGAATTATCAATAAAGCTTCAATACAGACACCTTACAGCTGATCATTGCAGTCTAGGACTAAAGTAAAGCATCCAGAGAGCTTCACCAGAGGTCACAGTGGGCAGATGGGTCCGTCTGTAAGTCGGGTGTCCTTAAGTACGGGTCTGCCTGTACTTATTTTAAAGTAAATTTTGAATTTTCATGTAATTTTTTAATTGTATTACAATTCGCTGAAAAGTTGCATAAAGGTGAATATTAATTTATTTTTGTATACATGGGCTGTGTGTTCTGAAAAAAATATTTTGAAAGGATAGGAGCTTTTTTATTTTATGCATTGTATGTTTTGTTACCACACTTGTGATTACAACAGAATATTGCATGGCTTTACATACACTTTTGGGAGTGTAAATTCTTGTTTCTGTTTTTAACAGAAAAAAACAATTTTTTCATCCACTTTTGTGTATAAACCTCTGCATTTTCATGCATTAAAAAAAAAAAAAATGTAAGTCACACAGGGTGGTATGGGATGTCAACTGTTAATCAAGACATCAGGTCATCTGCTTTATAAATATACATTTTTGGGGTGCATTTTCCTTTTTATTGCTATATTTAGTAGGTGGTAACTGTCTTTACATTTTTAGCTGAAGAGCAATTTTTGGTTATTGCAGTTTGTGATTTGACTATATGACTATGACAATTGACCATATGATATCTATGAACTTTACACATGTTCATCTATAACATTTAGGAGGTTTGAAGGAATTTTATTTCCTGTTTGGGGGATACCGTAATTTCTGCTATCACAAAAAATTATTTTGCATTTTTAGTTAAATTTTACAAATTTAATCAAAATTGCATGAATGTGCCTATGTCTATAAACTCCTTAATGCAATTTTGAAAATGGGACAAGTGTCTGCTGTCTAAAAATATATTGTTTCTCTGGGATTTAGTACAATTCTTTATTCTGTAATTTTGGATTTATTTGCACGCCAATAATCCAACAAAATTTTCAGAAATACATGGCAAGGAAAGGGTTAATTTGGCGCAGGTAAATAATATATTTGCCACACAGCTATACTTAATGTGTGATAAATGAGGTGGAAGTTCTGGGTTGCCGTTTTGTAAGTCAGAATCGGGTCGGTAAGCCATATTTAATTTCCCCCAGAATGTCTTGAAAAATCCTTAGATAACATGTTATTACAATAGTTTATTATATATTATTAGACAATATAACATATATTTTACCATGTTAATAGGTTCCATGCTTTGCTGTATTCTAGAAAGAGATGTTGAACTCCGCCTGTCAGTGTTCCCTAGTCTCGCGTGTGGTAATCTTTGGAGGTACACATGGAAATGAGATGTCAGGCGTGGCTCTGGCTAAACACTGGCTAAAAGAGCCTTCGGAGTTGCAGAGGAAAACATTTGTGGCTGAACCTTGCCTTGCAAATCCACTTGCTGTTGAGAAATGTGTGCGTTACGTTGACAGTGACCTTAATCGCTGCTTTTCAGAGGAAATACTAAGGTGAGCCTTTATTACATCACATATTGCGGCACAAATGTCCTTCATATAGGTCCACTATATCTGCACACATGTCATGCAGACTTGTGTATTATGTTAAAGGGGTATTCCCATTTCAGTGAGTAATTGATATTGCTTGAATAATGAAAACGTATACAAATTTCCAATATACTTTCTGTATCAATTCCTCACGGTTTTCTAGATCCGTGCTTGCTGTCATTCTATAGGAAGCTTCATTCTTTATTTCCAGTGGACAGAAAACTGACCATGGTCACACAGGTGGACGACTTGTTATATCACTCAGCTCTGATTACTCCCTGTCATACTACGAGCCGTGCGCCTGTGTGACCATGGTCAGTATTCTGTCCACTAAAGTTAACAATGAGGTCTTCCATAGAATGGCAGTAAGCAGAGATATAGAAAACTGTGAGGAATTGTTACCGAAACTGTATTGGAAAATTGTATCATTTTTCATCATACAAAAAATAAGATGAGTTTGCTTTAAGGTTAAAGGCTATTGGAGCCCCACACCAATATACAGTAACTATTTAAGTCTGACCAAAAATCTGGTGTGTAAAAGAACTGCAGGGGCTGGATAATCAATTCACTTAAATAAGTAATTAGACATGTATTAAAAATACTCAAACATAAATAAATCAGGTCCTGTGTCTGTGTATTGCATATTGTTTTTCATTCCCTTTCATCACTTCCAGAAAATATCTGCATGAAATACCAATTTTTGGTAGATTTCTTGTGGATCTTCACTTGCCTGTTGACTGTCATGCAAGAAAACTCCGCAAAAACATTGTATATTTTTAATTAAAAGTGCATTCAGCTGCTCCTGCTCTGCTTACTTGTTTCAGGCTGCATTCAAAATGCAATCCAGATGTTTCCAACATAAACGTATGTGATCTGTAATGATCACCTAGTGTTTTGCATTGTTTACAGGAAAAACATTGGGCGATCGTTATCGATTGTATGCGTTTCTGTTGAAGTGTATGTATGCAATCGGGCCAAGCCCCACCCCATTCTGCCCAGATTGTATTTTGACAGCAAAGCCAGTTTTCACCTTGCACACCAGGCCCTACTTTTAGAATCTGACATGTGTTACTACAGGCAGTCCCCGGGTTACATACAAGATAGGGTCTGGAGGTTTGTTCTTAAGTTGAATTTGTATGTAAGTCGAAACTGTATATTTTATAATGGAAGTTCTAGACAATTTTTTTTCTTTTGCCCCAGTGACAATTGGAGTTTCAAAATTTTTGGTGTAATTGGACCAATAATTATCAATAAAGCTTCATTACAGACATCTTACAGCTGATCATTGCAGTCTGGGACTATAGTAAAGCATCCAGAGAGCTTCACCAGAGGTCACAGTGGGCAGAGGGGTCCGTCTGTAACTATGGGTTGTCTGTAAGTCGGGTGTCCTTAAGTAGGGGACCGCCTGTATGTGGTTATAACTATGGAATGCCATTACATATCATGGTGATTACAAAATTATTTTCTCTTGAGACATGGAATTTTAAAGTTTTTAAGTTGAAAATGTGATACCTTCTGCGTTTAGTAAAAATGTAAATTTGATTTTAAACAGGAAGATAGTGATACAATCAAATAACTTAACAAATATTTCCTGAATGTCAGCTTTATGTTGTCATTGTTTTTATGCATCCTTTCATTTTTTTAGGATGTTATGAGACTTGGATGCAATTTCTTACATTTTCATGAAATTCGCCAAATCTTTTGTTTTTAGGGACCGGTCAGCTTTCAGATGACTTTGAGTGGCCTAAATAATATCAAAAAACCCATGAATTACATGATAGAACTACACCCCTCAACACATATAAAACAACTTCTAGGAATTCCCTTTACTTGTTTCACAGGAGTTTAAACAAAATGGAGGTGCAATTTAGAATATTTTTTGGAGAATGCATTCATTTTGTCTCAATGATTGCACATTTGCCATGGATTAATTGAGAAAAGTCACTGCAAAGTTTGATAACCAATATCTTGAGTGTGCCAGTACTCGATATGTGATGGTAAACTGCTGTATGGGCACATGGCAGGGTATTGCAGTGGAGGAGTGCCATTAATAACAGATTTGCATTGTCACATTTTAAAGGCTATAACTTATTTTTTTTGTAATGCATACTGTTGCATACAACAGTGATATGACGGTAGGATACATCGTACAGATTATGCAGCCTGCGTTGTGCAAGGGGTTATTACCCTAGATTGGGGTAATCTCTGACTGAGAGTTACGAGAGGATACCCACTGTAATATGCAGCTGACACCCGCAGTTTCTTGCACCTGCTCTGCTTGTGAGCCGGTGCCAGAAGCTGGATATGATAGTTCTGCAGTCTGGGTTATTCACTTCATGCAGCACAGAACTTTTACCTCCACATGTGGGAAGGAAGAATGTTAATAATGATGTCACAATGTACCGTCAATGCACAAAGTGATCTCCTAAAATTTAGTGATGTCACATTGCAGGGATAAAGTACACAATGATGTCACAGCAAATAAAAGATACACACAGTGATTAAATATTTGCATGCAGTAGTTACTTCCTATGTGGATGTTTCCACTGCCTTTCCTCCTCCTGTAATGACATCTCTGAAACTGTGTGTAGTTGAATACATAATATATAAATGTATGTGTATTCCAAGCCAAAAAAAGTTAAAAAAATGTAGCAAAATGAGAAAAATAGATTTGTAGTAACCTAGATTTTCTAGTGACACATTGTACTGTGTATACTCGAGTATAAGCCGACCCGAGTATAAGCCAAGACCCCCAATTTTACCACCAAAAACTGGGAAAACCTATTGACTCGAGTATAAGCCGAGGGTGGGAAATGCATTGATCACAGACCCTCCCCCAGTATATTGCCAGCAAGTCCCCAGTAGTATACAGCCAGCCTGCCCCCTGTAGTATACAGCCAGCCCAGCCTGCCCCCAGTAGTATACAGCCAGCCCAGCCTGCCCCCTGTAGTATACAACCAGCCCAGCCTGCCCCCTGTAGTATACAACCAGCCCAGCCTGCCCCCTGTAGTATACAGCCAGCCCAGCCTGCCACCTGTAGTATACAGCCAGCCCAGCCTGCCACCTGTAGTATACAGCCAGCCCAGCCTGCCCCCTGTAGTATACAGCCAGCCCAGCCTGCCCCCAGTAGTATACAGCCAGCCCAGCCTGCCCCCAGTAGTATACAGCCAGCCCAGCCTGCGCCCAGTAGTATACAGCCAGCTCAGCCTGCCCCCAGTAGTATACAGCCAGCCCAGCCTGCCCCCTGTAGTATACAGCCAGCCCAGCCTGCCCCCAGTAGTATACAGCCAGCCAGAAGACAGAAGAAGATAGAAGACAGAAGAGGTCCTCTGACATCGGGGAAAAGCGCTGCGCATCGGGGCCACCGGAGGGTGAGTATATAAGTTTTTTTTTTTTTAACTGCTGGGCTGGCTATTGACTCGTGTATAAGCCAAGTTGAGAATTTTCAGCTGAAAAACTCGGCTTATACACGAGTATATACGGTACTTCATGCTAGTTGAAAGATTTGGGTGATGCGTCTTGTATTTTTTATATTTACAAAAGCAGAAATTTCAACTCTTATTTTTTTTTTTAATTAAAGTATAGTACAAGGTTCATTATTATCCTCTGCACTATTCATTTATAAAATTTTATTGAAAGTTTAGCTACACTTAACCTTACTACTTTGTGTAATTACCTGATGTGCATGCAAAGTGTCTGCCAATATATATTCTAGTATTCTTCTGTTATGTGCTTATAGATGTGCTTGGTTTACTCCATTGGGTCTCAAAATCATAATTTCTTATCTACATTTCCCTTTATGGAGTTAAATTTAATCTACCATCAAAATCCAGCATGATAAACCAGGGATACTTACTCATAGAGCCAGGCACCGTGACTGTGATTATTTTCTTATATTAGTAATCCATCATCTCCTTCCTTCTAAATAGAATTTATAGAAATTATGCAAATCAGCCCCTAGCCTCTCTGTGATCTGGCTATACAGGCTCACCCTCCCTCTGCTCCTTCAGCACTTCTGTAGTAAGCAGGAACTTTTTATTTAAAAGCTAATTTTCTGTAAGAAAAAAGCAGTTCACCAGTTTATGTCTTCTCTTTTCAGATCACCAGAATCGGAGAGTGATCCATATGAGTTTATACGAGCGAGAGAACTGTATCAGAAATATGGCTCTGGATCGTGTCTGTATGATTTTATCTTTGATTTGCACAATACAACTTCCCACATGGGGGCCACACTTCTACGCTGCTCAGCAGATGACATTATGTCATTGCATTTAGCTAACTACTTGCAGGTGAGAACTATAGATAGCGTGAAACAATGGTAAATGTGTCGTCAAGCTTAGGCTACATTCACATAGCTGTTGTGGGGACGCATATATGGCCTCAAGTATGCAGCAGCATATATGTCCCGAAAGACAGCAATAGGCACCCGGTACACGGGGAAAAGACAGAACCTGACACTTGTGCAAGACACACTAAGGACGTGGAGATTGCTAATCTCTAAAGGGAGGCTCTCTTGACAATTTAGCCCACTTCCTTCCGAAATCCTGGGTTTCCCCCGGTAATGTCTAGGTTGTCATTTTTAGAATGGGGAATCTTGGAGGATTCTAGGCTTTACGACATACTGCAGGGCTCTCCCTTACCCCCCTTGGTGATTTCCATTCACGTCCAGACACTTGTAAGCCATCATGATTTGAATACTCCCAACTCAGATCCTATATAGCTTGTGCTGGCGCAAGCATGGCCTTCGTTGAGCCCCTCACAGCATTTTAGGGCATGTTTCAGTCAGATTCCCCTCCAACACATGTCATCTCGCAGATTTACTCACTTCTGTCACCAGACATATCAGAGCTTCCATTTGTCAGGAGCTGTGAACGAGAAATGTGTACCAGGAGAATGGATACAAGATGGAATCTATATAGTACCAGGTGTCGACAGTACTCCACATGGCCTTTCCATCTGTCTAGGACTTGTGCTGGTGCTGTGGCACGGCGCGGGGACACATGCTGCATATCTGGTAGACCTGTGGTGTGTTCCAGCAGTCCAGGGACCAGCTGTTTGCAGCTTATACGCAAATCACAGATATGCAGGTAACCGCTTCTCCTGATAAAGGACTGTTATCGATCCACCTGGGTCCTATAGGTCTCCAAAAGTTTATGTCTGATTGCAGCCAGAGCAGTGAACTCTCGGCACTGGCGCTCCATGGCCTGCTCGACCATTAAGGAGTAGGCTTAGGAGATGTTGATTTTGTCTCGCATGGAGGCATTAGCGGCAAAGGAACCGGATGCCCATATGAGGTATATATGCAGGTGTGGGCCCCATTGCTCGTGTTTAACCCCTTAGTGGCTGTCCATCAAGGTTTCTACGTTGGTCACTAAGGGGCCTTAGGCTAGGCTGATGGGTTTCTTGTCATCCATTTGCTTATTTTCTTCCTTTCTTTACTATGTCTTTTTTCCCTTCCTGCTGTACTCCTCCCAATGTGTGTGTCTATGGAGTTGTTGCCCTTTGTTTTGGTTTTCTGTTTTGAAATCCTATGGGCAGGAGGCACTAGGACTACAGGGACAATTGATCACATTAAGACACCAGGAGGAAGCTCACTAGATGTTTTGACTCCTGGCATGGGGAGATGGCTGCTGGTTGGAGCTTATTCGTGTTGGCAAACCCTTATAGCTTGCATCATGCAACAACTTAAAGCTGAATTCATACAGCCGTCGGGGGGATGTATATACGGCCCAAGCTTGTGGCTGTACATATGCCCCCCTTCATAGACGGCAATGGCTGCACAGAGCAATACGGTGCCGCACGTGTGTGGCACTGTACCTCTTCTTACACTGGGAAAAGATAGGATGTATTACGGCGCAGTGTGCCATGCATCGCTATGGAGAGGGTAGGGGTCACCCCTCCTCTTCTCCATGGCAGCGAACGTGCGAATGCAGCCTAAGGCAGTGAGAGGGTGTGGTTACTTCCTGCTGGGCCGTTTCATCTCATAGCAAGCCACAATATGAATACATTATACCTATGTCACTCACTACCTACCAATAGGTGCTTTGCAATAATTAGGGTCAAAGACCGCACGTAGAGAAAGGACCCCTCTCTTTCACTGATAAATGTCCCTGCGTGTCCTGCCACATTCTTTCTCCATATGCATTTCTACATTAATGTTACTTACATTGTTTTATTGATCTATTGTTTTGTCTATTGTTGTGGCAGATTTATCATCCAGTTTTACATTTTGATAAATCTAGTGCCATTAAAGCGTTATCCAAAGTAGACAGGCACAAATCACCAACATACAAGTAATGTCACTGTCCACACTGTGCGACTTGGGTACAACTGACCTCAGCCAGTTTTATTTGGCAGTAAAACAATATAAACAAAACGGCAAAAATAAAGCCTAAGCCTCTTCGGCACTAACTAAACATCGAGGTTCCCTACCTCAACAGGTCCTCGGCCACTGCCAGGCACCCCAAAAACTCACAGTATCAGTTCACTGTCACAGTTCCACAGGCGTTTGACGTATCATAGTATCATAGTATCATAGTATATAAGGCTGGAAGGAGACTCAAGTCCATCAAGTCCAACCTTCAAGAATTAAATAAATGTTTTATCCCCATAACCCGTGATATTTTTTCTCTCCAGAAAGTCATCCAGGCCTCTCTTGAACATGTACATAGAGTCGGCCATAACAACCTCCTGCGGCAGAGAGTTCCATAGTCTCACTGCTCTTACAGTAAAGAACCTTTGTCTATGGTGATGGTAGAATCGCCTCTCCTCTAGGCGTAGAGGATGCCCCCTTGTCCTGGTCACAGGCCTAGGTATAAAAAGATCTTTGGAGAGATCCTTGTACTGTCCGTTCAGGTATTTGTACATTGTAATGAGGTCTCCCCTCAGTCGTCTTTTTTCTAAACTGAATAATCCCAAATTTTGTAATCTGTCATTGTATTCTAGTCCCCCCATTCCCCTAATAATCCTGGTTGCTCTCCTCTGCACCCGTTCCAGCTCTACTATATCCTTTTTATACACTGGTGCCCAAAACTGTACACAATATTCCATGTGTGGTCTGACCAGGGATTTGTATAAGGGCAGAACTATGTCTTTATCATGAGAATCTATTCCTCTCTTGATACATCCCATTATTTTATTTGCTTTAGCAGCAGCCGCCTGGCTCTGGTCACTAAAATTAAGTTTACCATCCACCAATACGCCCCAGGTCCTTTTCAGCTTCAGATTTACTAAGTAATTGACCGTTTAGAACATAATTATACTTTTTGTTTCCATGGCCCAAGTGCATAACTTTACATTTTTCTACATTAAACCTCATCAACCATTTCTCTGCCCATCCCTCAAGCGACCTCAGTATTTATTACTTTACACAGCTTAGTATCATCTGCAAATATTGAAACTTGACTGTGTAAACCCACTACAAGGTCATTAATAAAAATATTAAAAAGAAGTGGCCCCAATACTGACCCCTGTGGCACTCCACTGGTAACATCAACCCAATCGGAGAATGTGCCATTAATGACTACCCTCTGTTTTCTATCACTAAGCCAATTACTTACCCAGATACACAGATTTTCTCCTATTCCCAGCAGTCTCATTTTATATACCAACCTTTTATGTGGCACGGTGTCAAATGCCTTTGAAAAGTAAAGATATACAACATCCACAGCGTCCCCCAGATCCAGTCTTGAACTTACCTCCTCGTAGAAACCAATCAGATTAGTCTGACAGGACTGATCTCTCATAAACCCATGCTGACGCTGGGTTATAAGGTTGTGCACAGTGAGATACTCCAGGATAGCATCTCTAATAAACCCCTCAAATATTTTCCCCACCACAGAAGTTAGACTTACGGGTCTGTAGTTTCCAGGATCGCTATTTGATCCTTTTTTGTATATTGGTACCACATTTGTTATGCGCCATTCCTGTGGAACATAACCAGTCCTCAGTGAATCTTCAAATATTAAAAATAACGGGTGGAGCCAATCTGAGAAGTCAGCACCAGGTAGTTATGCAGGACTTCCAGCTGGATGCAAATTAATCCTCATTAGTGGCAAAACAGCCAGCTTTCCCACATCCATCCAGCAACATATTCATTCTATACCAAAAGCTACTATAGTGGCAGCTACCCTGCCACACCCCCTTCTAAAAACAACTTTTACATTATGCCGGTAATGACCCCCCCCCCCCCTCCCCACTGTGTGCGGACCTTCCTCTGCAGCAGTGAGATTACATCAGGCAGATGGAGGTAGGAAGTGCTGAAAGAGTCGGAGGGGTAGGGGGGCTCTGGAAACTGCCCCAGGAGCCCTTTAGGTTTGTTAGCATAATTTTAAAAGTTGATTTTAAAAGGAAAGAGGCCATAGATAACAAACATAAGAAGATTACCACAGTCATTAAGCCTGGATCTATGAGTGTCACTGGTTTATCATGCTTGATTTTTATGGTAGATTTCTTTTAAGAGGTGGTGCATGGACACCCACGACCCACCAAATCTTGGATAGTATGTTTGAGTAAACAGCATAAATTATAGTTTAAATCTTCTCCAGCTTATAGTATGTAGATAGGGGGGATGGTTCTGGTACATAAGCTTCTTAATAAAGAAGTGCGTCAAGTCATGATATGTGATTTTTTTTTTTTTCCAAAAAAATTTAGAAAACTCTGGGGAGGTCTGGGGGGACAAACTCCCCACGTTTTTCTAGTCCTTCTAGTCTAAGGCACTTGTGACATAGAGGATTTGACCCAAGTGTGTGTTACAAGACTCCCAACAAGGAGGCTAGAAAGCAAGAAGTTCTGTATGGTTTCTTTTTTAATTTAAGAAAAACACCATTTAATAAAGTATATATACATTTTTCCTTTAGCAATTAGCCATTCTTTCCCCAAGATTCTGTCCCAACAAATAAGAAAAAAAGCTGGGAAAAGGCTGGAAACAATTACTGGCTGCAGTGACTATGTGTACTTGCAATGGTCAGTGATTGGCAATTTCTTGCTGTGTTGAGAGCACAAATCTTTATGAGATATATGAGACTGGTAAATTCTTTTAAATGGAAAGTTGGACCATGTTCCCACTATATATGCTGAAATTCCATGTAAATGATTACTTTTATTTAGATCTACTGATTAATAATAACACATAATAGTAAAAAAATGTAATACATTTATAATATTGTACTTGAACTTGTATGACCATGTGATCTAAGATGGTGATGTAAAGCCATAAAAAAAGTATGTAGTTTCTATTAAAATCTCTCTATTTTAGAGCAGCAGTGGGAGTCAATCTATGCCATGTTATAACTACCTCATCGATATACCAAAGAAGGATAATGTTTACCTCCAGAATATAGGAAAACATTCACTGTGTAAGAATTGCGCTATTCTATCTTTGCCTTCTCTAATCTATCAGCACATTGTAATGAATGAGGAGGAAAATCTGCATATACTGCCATACCGTAGTATGGCAGTATGTGATAGGATAAATCAGACAACCTATGGTTAAAGTACCCTAGGGAGTCTGAAAAATAGTAAAATAGTAAAAGTAAAAAAAAAATTATAATAAAAAAACCTAAAAATTCAGATCACCCCCCTTTCCCTAGAACTGATATAAATATTAATAAACAGTAAAAATCATAAACACATTAAATATCGACGCGTCCAAAATTGCCCGATCTATCAAAATATAATAATGTTTTTTTCACTGCGTTTTACCCTGTAGCGGAAAATAGCGCCAAAAGTCGAAAATGGCACTTTTTTGCCATTTTGAAAAATATAAAAAAATCAATAAAGTGATCAAAAGAGCGGACAGTGCGAAAAATTATAGCAATAAAAACACCATCAAAAGTTGCAAAAATGACACCACCCACAGCTCCATACACCAAAGTATGAAAAAGTTATTGGGGCCAGAAGATGGCAAAATTAAAAGAAAAAATTTTTGTACAGTAGGTTTTAATTTTTGTAAATGTATAAAAACATTATAAAACCTATACAAATTTGTTATCCCCATGATCGCGTCAAACCAAAGAATAAAGTAGACATGTCATTTGTGGCGCACAGTGAAAGCTGTAAAATTCAAGCCCACAAGAAAACGTCGCAAATGCCTTTTTTCCCCATTTTCACTGCATTTGAATCTTTTTACCACTTCCCAGTAAGCGGCATGGGATATTTAATACCGTCACTATGAAGTGCAATTTGTTACGCAAAAAATAAGCCATCACACAGCTCTTTATGTGGAAAAATAAAAAAGTTATAGATTTTTGAAGTTGGGGAGTGAAAAATGAAGGTGAAAAAACTAAAAAGGGCCAAGTCGTTAAGGGGTTAAAGAGTAACTGTTGTTTAAGATAATAATAATTTTTATATTGTGTGTGGGGGAATGTGGTCAATGTTTTTCTAATATACTTCATTAACTTAGATTAATTTGTAAAAAAAAATATGCTACTCCCTCCCATAGAGATGCCTATTCCAGCCTGAATAGCCTGTGTCTGTGGAAGCTGCATGAGCTCACATCTAATCTCCCTGTTTTTATACAGCACTGAGATGGGAGGATTAACCCCTTCACTTACAGGTTGATAGCATACTTCAGCCAGGGATAAAGCAAATAACCTGTCTTCAATCTTGTAGACAGATGTGCCATAGCAACGTAGAATTAACCTTGTAACTAAGGGGCAGATTACAGCCTATTTCTTTACAAGCGAAGTAGAATTTCTTAATGAAGCATATTAGAAAAATGTTCAAAACACTCCCCCCCCCCCTCCACCCAATATCAAAACTCATCTGAAATGACAGTTACTCTTTCACAATAAACCTTCATTGCAGACACCTGTGATGACTCTTATATTGACCATGTTGCTAGGGGCTAAAGTTCAGTAAATTACCAGCATCCAGAGAGCTTCACCAGAGATCACAGTGGGCTGAGAATTTTGTAACTAGGAGTTAGCTGTTCTTAAACCATGGGGCAGATTTACTTACGTCGGAGTTCACCTTCTTCTTCCTGGTGCATGTGAGTGCTTGATCTTGCGACACAATCGTGTTTTTAAATTCTGCTGTTTGTCCGAATCCGTCGGGTTGTCCGAGGGCCCGCCCCTGGATTTCTGTCGCGTGCAATCTGGTGCCGATGTGCCAAAATCCGATTGCGTGCGCCACAATCCCGGGGCATTTCGGCGCAAAATGGAAATTGGCGGGAAACCCAGCGAAAGTGCGTCCGACGGACCCTTAGTAAATGAGCCCCCATATGCACTAAGAAGCCGCAATGGATATTTACCAAACTTTTGTCTTTGTCAATCAAATAACCGTATACATTTTGAGAATTACTTTTTTAATTTAATTTGAAATAAGTATGTTATTAATTAGGGGGTTCCCTCAACTTTTTTGCAATTGGCTTCAAATATAAATAAACCTTTCGCACACTGGCATTTCAATATAATGATTTTTCATTAGCATTTGTAATGCAAAAAATGACAAACATTTTAATCAGGCATAGTCACCCATGTGCAGTTTTTCTCGATAGTCCAAATAGTCCAGTCCAGTTTTTATAAATATAATGCTTTTAGTCCTCAGCATAGACACTAAATCAGCATCTTGTGGACGACCCTGCCACTAGGCAAAACCAACACTAGCTGCAATAAAATTGTTGGTTTATGGTGCCAAAATCCTGCAGAAAACCTCCTTGATGTGTGTAATTACACCCCACCCCTCCAGCTGCACTCTAAATGTATCTAGCGGTGGCTGCGCTGCCAAGCAATTCTATTGCAGGTCCTGCCTGGTGTCCAATTCCTGCCACACACTATAGCAGAAAAGCCCTGCAGCAGCTCTTTATGCCCTTTTTGGCGCGGAGTTGGGATAAGGGGGTAAATAGTTGCAATATCTGGTCATGCAACGGAAGTTGCAACTGTTTCAGTGCTTGTACATAGAAAACTTGATATGGAAATCAACCTTAGCAGTGAAAAGGTTGAGCTCCTCCCCCTCGTCACCACAAAATCACCTAAAACCCATAAAAGAAAATCTGCTGATTTCCACATCCGTTATGCTGTATGTACAGATAGCCTTAGACCCACAATACATTTTACATAATTGAAGGCCTCTAAGTACCCACTTCAAAAAAAACTTGCATTTATACTCCTCCTAAATTATAGCTGGTGTTGATGAAAACATTTGCTCTGGAAAACTGAATTAAATTTGCATTTGTGTATTTTTTTCCTTCTTAGGTTTAGAACTTGGACCTCAACCCCAAGGAGTGACCAGGGCAGATGTGTTGTCCAGGATGAGAGAACTAGTTAATTGTGGTCTGGATTTTATTGACCTTTTTAATCAAGGTAGGAAATTACTTTTAGAGTTAACACAATAAAGGAGATAAACTAAAGGGTTGCTAAATTAAAATAAATTAAAATATTATTTACTTGCCTAATTACAAAATATTAAGGAAATTTTCCTATGAAAAACACTTGTCCTCGATCCACAGCCATCAGGCACTTGTGCCCTCCGCCTACAGTCTTCTGGCTCTTGCTCCCCATCCACAGACACTAACACTGCCCAGAATACCAGAGTGACTGGCTAGTGCCGCCTCCGGCACACTGTGGTCATGGTGCTTGGTATGGGGCTGACCTACAGCCTGGCAAATCTCCAGGTGGGGTGTGCAAGAAATATGGAGGGAGAGGCTGCTGCAATGATTTCTCCCTGGGGCAACCCCTGAGATGTCTGTAGGTTGAATCCCTGGGCAATGGGTGGGCAACCCCGTGGTGGTAAGCAGCCTGTATCCAGGGATCAGGCGGAGGCAACATTGTGCAAATGAACTTACAGTTCTTTATTGAACAGCAGGCAACGGCCAAAACTATAAAACAGCAGATCCTTAAGCTGGAGTCATGGAGAGCCACAGGAAGGAACTGAGTCCGGATGGTGGCAGTTCTGGGCTTAAGTCTAGGTGCTAACCAGTAGGTCTGAGGCAGTAGAAGTTCCTGGGATTAATGGCTGTGGTAACACTGAAGTGTGCTGCTCACTCTGGCTTGACTCTGCAGACAGACTGAACAGCCCTAAGAACTGACAGAAACATCATTGGACAATTACATATAACAATTAACTGTTGCTTTGCCAGGCAGTAACTGCAACTGCAATTACACAATATCCCAGTTCTTGAAACTTCCTAGAGAGGTGATCAATCTCCCTAACAGGTCCTGACATGGGGAGTCTGCCAATTCGCAACCACCACCCTGCCTTTACGTTGGCAGGGGTGTTGCACATGTTTACCCCCTAACAGCTTCATTTGTTTCCTTTTATTGTGTAATGTTGTTGTTTTTTTTGTTATATTAATTCCTTAAGGAAAGGAGTTTCCAAGTTTTGAAACAGATATATACAGAGTTTTATCCAGAGTGGATTATCCACGAGATTCTGATGGAGAAATCTCTGCTATCGTCCACAGTGGCCTGCAGGTATGGTGCTTATGCTTCTTCATTAAAAGCTGGAAAAAGCTAAATGGAGGGATTAATCATTTGTGCCAATTTTTTAGACTGTCTTGGGAGCTTCTTGGGCATCATAGTGGCTTAGAGTGCTTTAGTAATGTGTCACATGAGGTTTTAATAGCTGTAGTAGATTTGAGATTTTTCTATGAAAATTTGCAAAAACTGCCAAACGTTATCATGGACAGAAATGAACTAAAGTTCCTGTACACTGTACATAGTAAAAGGGATCAGCAATAAAAGTGCATGTATGTCATTAGCCTAGTTATAGCTGTATACGTTTTTCCTTTAAATAAATGTCATATAGCTTAAAGTGGTTGTCCCAAGTTTTCAAGTCAGGGACAATCTGATTGGGGAGGGTCCATCTGCTGGAACCACTAGCAGTACAGAGTCCTGTTATAAGCTTGTTTCAATAGTATGGGAGTGTCAGAAAGTGCTGAGCATAGCAACAGGCTGTCTCCGACACTGAAATAGACATTGAAATGCAGTGTCAGAGATGGTCAAGTACTGTGCTCTGCCAATTTCTGATACCCACATATACTATTGAAGGGAATGTCAGGACGCATGCTCTTCCTGCCACTCTACCCATGAGTGATAAAGGGACACCTGTTCTCATTATTGGTGGGCATCCAATCAGTCAGAATCTCACAATCAACTTGTTATCCCCTACCCCCTATGTAAAACTCCTTTAAGCACTTTTAATATATTCAAACATCTAATAAGTAAAATACTTTTATGATGCTTCTTAATTAGGACAAGGATTATGTTCCTTTGAAGCCTGGACATCCTATCTTCACCACTATGAATGGAGAAGATTTGCTCTACGATGGAGAAACAGTAGTTTATCCAACATTCATTAATGAAGCCGCATATTATGAGAAAAAGGTAGCATTCATATCAACAGAAAAAGTCCATCTTAAAGTCCCAGCTTTAAAACTGGAAACTGGGGCAGAACATAATGGAACTTTACAGTAGGGTCCATTTATTTACGGAAGTGCCAGTATTGCTTTATGCACTGTATAAGAAACAATGAAAGGTGCTCTTGCCTGTTTTTTTCTTCAAATTTGATTATTTGTCAGTTCTTATTATCAGGTATTTGAGATAATAACTTTCTATGCAGCAGTCAGTAATAAATGCTTTGCCAGTTGTTCTTTCTATTTTATAATCCAAAATGAACTTTTATGTTTCACTAAAATGTATTCACATTATGCCTTCATGAGTGTTCTACAGTAAAGATCTATGCACCATATTGTTTCATTTTGTATTTACTGACCTTGTACTGATTGTGTGTTTCATTTATGCCCTCCTCTTTATGGACTGTTATGGAGACACACTATTGGGAACTTCTTTGAATTCATTTTATTTCCAGTCATTTCCACCAATTACTAGGCTACTTCAGGTTTCCTGACCACAAAATTTGAGGGAGGATGAATTACAGGATGCCAAAATTTGTGTGCCTACCTTCTCTGTCCTGCTGTTGTCCCTTCAGGTGGGCACCCTGGGCAGCTGCACCCCTCACTTGGTCTTAGAAGCGGCCATAATTCCAATTATGGGTAAAATAATAAAAAAATAATGCATGAAATTTGCTATGCTAGTCTCATGAGATGACCTGTTAAATAAGTCATCCATTTGATCAAAACATTTTTATTGTGGTTTTTTACACTTTTTTATAACATGCAGTCTATGACACAAAAGACCAAAGTAATACAACATCATAACATTCCAACCCCCCCCCCCCCTTTACCCTGTAGCAGACGGTTTAAGGCTAGATTTATAATTGTATCAAAGGACCACTCCTCCAGATCTTATAAGTCTTACTAAAGAATGTAGAGGACCTAGATAAAGAAATATCTATTCATTATGTGCCTAACAACATCATTTGGTATCGATAAGTCATCCATTTAACGACTATAGATTACAATGGCTTTGCGAAAAGGACTAACAAACTGTAGTAATGCATGGATGTGAACAACTGTAATTCTGAGGATGTATCAATTTGTAGAAATAGATGACATTTCATTTGAATAAATCATCTTATTATTTGTGCAGTTCCAAATACAGAGAACCGCACAATCCTTACCACGATCAGCACTTTGCAAAAGACCCCTTAAATCTCAGAAATGGTGGGTGTCCTGGTGTCACATAAGTCCTAGACCCCCTTCAGTTTTGTTTATTTATCTTTATCTTATATTTGTCTGACCTTTTATCTCAGAACCTTGGGTATCTAGCAGTTTGCACTTTTAGATTTTAATCACTAGGTGTCACTGTTTTCTTTGTAAATGTATCCCCCAGCAATAAGAATCCAACAAGATAGTTTTTTATCTGTCACACTGTATGTGCTGTGATAAAGATCTGAGGTTTTATTACATCATTCCAACTTTTCAGCATAAAGGGGGGTCTGACAAGGAGTATAGGGTAGCACTGAGGAGGGAGTGGGGGTTTAGGGAAGAACCCTCTTTTTTTTTTTTTATAAATACACACTTATTGAGTGGGGAGGGGTTGACATATGCCCGAATATAAATATTACATATCCATTGTTCTTGGTTGGGGGCGGATGGTGGGGTGTGTGTATATATTGTGGCACACACAACCCCCCACACAAAAAATGGATAAGGACTATGTATCCATGGCTGTTGGGGAAGAGTTGCCCAAACAACCATAAAAATAAGGTACATGCCCCCCCCTGCAGGGCTTTTTATTATTGGACAGAGGCCTCTGCAGGGCATTTTATTAGGGAAGATAGGCCGCTGCAAGGCATTTTATTAGTGAACAGAGGCCGCTGCTTGACATGTTATTAGTGATGGAAAGGTGCTGCTGGACATGTTATTAGTGAGGGGAGGCTGCTGCTGGGACATTTTAGTAGTGAAGGGAGGCCACTGCTGGGCCATGTTATTAGTGCGATGGCGCGCCGTGAATGCCATTTGTTAGTGCCCAGATGGCTGCTGCGTGACATGTTATTATGAGGGGAAGGTGCGGCTTGGACAGTTATTAGTGACGGTAGGTCGCGATGGACATTTTATCGCGAGGAGCTGCGCAGGGCATTTTATTAGTGACAGGGCTGCCTGCTTGACATGTTATTAGTGAGGGGAAGCCGCTGCAGGGCATTTTATTAGTGAACAGAGGCTGCTGCTTGACATGTTATTAGTGAGGGGAAGGTGCTGCTTGGACAGGTTATTAGTGAAGGTAGGCCGCTGATGGACATTTATCAGCGGAAGGAGCTGCTGGCAGGCCATTTTATTAGTGAACAGAGTCTGCTGCTTGACATGTTTATTAGTGATGGAAGGTGCTGCTGGACATGTTATTAGTGAGGGGAGGCTGCTGCTGGGACATTTTAGTAGTGAAGGGAGGCCACTGCTGGGCCATGTTATTAGTGAGGGGAAGCCGCTGAAGGGCATTTTATTAGTGAACAGAGGCTGCTGCTTGACATGTTATTAGTGAGGGGAAGGTGCTGCTTGGACAGGTTATTAGTGAGTAGGCCGCTGATGGACATTTTATCAGCGAAGGGAGGCTGCTGCAGGGCATTTTATTAGTGAACAGAGGCTGCTGCTTGAACATGTTATTAGTGAGGGGAGGCCGCTGCAGGGCATTTTATAGTGAACAGAGGCTGCTGCTTGACATGTTATTAGTGAGGGGAAGGTGCTGCTTGGACAGGTTATTAGTGAAGGTAGGCCGCTGATGGACATTTTATCAGCGAAGGGAGGCTGCTGCAGGGCATTTTATTAGTGAACAGAGGCTGCTGCTTGACATGTTATTAGTGAGGTGAAGGTGCTGCTTGACATGTTATTAGTGAGGGGAAGGTGCTGCTGGACATGTTATTAGTGAAGGAAGGCTGCTGCTGGGACATTTTAGTAGTGAAGGGAGGCCACTGCTGGGATATGTTATTAGTGATGGGAAGTCGCTGCTTGGACTTGTTCTAAGTGAGGAGAAGCTGCTGCTGGGATAGGTTAATAGTGAAGGGAGGCCGCTGATGGACATTTAATCAGTGAAGGGAGGCCGCTGCTGGACATTTTATTGGTGAAGGGAGCCCTCTGTAGAGGATTTTATTAGTGAAGGGAGGCCGCTGCTTGACATGTTATTAGTGAGAGGAAGGTGCTGCTGGACATGTCATTGTATTAACTGACCAAAGAAAAGAGAAACCTCAAAGAGGGGGGTCATCACCCAAATAGACCTACTCGCTCGGCTCAAAAGCCACTACTACATACCAAAAAAAGGGCGAGAGTACAACAACTATATAATCAATTGCTGTGACTATTGCTGTTACAGATGCTGGTAGGGTTGTATTATTTTGTCCTATGTTTTACCTTTGCCATTAATATCTATTAATTCTTCACCTATGAGGACATGTTATAACTGGTATTGCCCTCATAGTCCTTTGGCCCTAGTCTCTTGCAAGGTACACATTCACGCTGTGGTAGCTTCTATATCTACCCATTTTTTAGCCAGTCATTGTTAGTGTGATTTGTCCTATGGTCTCTCCTTATGATATGTGCTTTTGTGATTTCTATGCTTACATTTATGCTCTTGTACTATTATCATGTTTTAATAAAATTTTGATATTTTGTATTGATTATATAGTTGAGGGTCATTTTATTAGCTGGGACATTTTATTAGTGAAGGGAGGCCGCTGCTTGACATGTTATTAATGAGGGGAGGGTGCTGCTGGGCATTTTATTAGTAAAGGAAGGACTCTGCAGAGCATTTTATTAGTGAAGGGAGGCCGCTGCAGGGCATTTTATAAGTGAAGGGAGGCTGCTGGACATGTTATTACACACCTCCCAACTGTCCCGGTTTCAACGGGACAGTCCTGTTTTTTTACCTCTGTCCTGCCGCCCCGGCAGGGTGAGAGATTGTCACGATGTGCCCTGCATTGTCCCGGACCAAGAGACTGAGCAGCACAGCTGCAGTGAATTCAGATCCTGACCTCCCAGCACAGCACAGCACCTTCTCCTCCCCCGAGCCAGCTCCTCCCCCTGTGTGAGCTGTGCCGCGCGATGGCTGAGGAGGAATCATCCTGGGGGGGGGTCACCAGGAGAGCGGCTTCTATGTGACCCTGCCATAGACCCTGGAGATTCCCCTGCGGGTCCTACCTCCTAGCAGGACTCGGCTGTAACACAGTGTAATACATCTGTATTACACTGTGTTATTGGAATAAGAGCTTGAACAAGCGATCAGAGCACCACTTGTTTAAGCCAACCTGTAAAAGTGAAAAAATTAAGTTTAGAACACTTAATAAAAACACTGTTTAATAAAAAGAGTTAATTAAAGTGAAAGTCCACTAAACACCAGAATTCCCTATACTACCAAATAAAGTACAAAAACACAGTCATGAAAAAATTCCACATATTTGGAATTGTCTCGTTACCGCATTTCGAAAATCGAGAATTTTTCCAAATCTACAGTAAATATCAGTTTTTTTCATAAATAAACCCAAAACATACAAAAGATTAAAATTTTTCAATTAACATGAAGTATAAAGTTTCTTGAGAAAACAATTTTAAAATCACTTTGATATGTTGATGCGTTCTAAAGTTATATCACCGTGTCTGAAAATGCCCAATCTATCAAAATATAGTAACGGTTATTCCCAGAGTTTAAACCCATAATGGAAAATAGTGCCTAAAGTAAAAAAAATGACACTTTTCCATAATTTTGCAAAAAATCAAAGATGTAATAAAGTGTTGAAAAGACTGTATTGTTCTAAAAATGGTAACATTGAAGATGTCGTCTCACCTTGCAAAAAATTACACCAAACACAGCTCCGTACACTGAAGTATGAAAAAGTTATTAGCATCTGAAAATGGCAAAATGAAGAGGTTTTAATTTTTGTAAAAGTATGAAATTATTATAAAACGCATAACTTTGGTATACATGAGGACAGGAGGAGTTTGGGAAATCAGGAGGAGGCTGGAGGACAGGAGGATGCTGAAGCAGGCTGGGGGACAGGAGGAGGAGTTTGGAAAATCAGGAGGAGGCTGGAGGACAGGAGGAGGCTGGAGCAGGCTGGGGAGCAGAAGGAGGATGCTGGAGCAGGCTGGGGGACAGGAGGAGGAGGCTAGAGGACAGGAGGATGCTAGAGGAGGCTGGGGGACAGTAGGAGGAGGCTGGGAGATAGCAGAAGGCTGGAGAACAGGTGGGGGCTGGGGGACATGAGGTGGCTGGAGGACAGGAGGATGCTAGAGGAGGCTGGGGGACAATAGGAGGAGGCTGGGATATAGCAGAAGGCTGGAGAACAGGTGGGGGCTGGAGGACACGAGGAAGAGGTTGGAGGACAGATGGAGGCTGAAGCAGGCTTGGGAGCAGAAGGAGGAGGATGGAGGAGGCTGGGGAACAGGAGGAGGAGGCTAGAGGACAGGAGGACGTAACATATGAGGCGGGGTGGGGGTAGGAGTACAGATAGGATTATCTGTAAGTTTGGGGAAATAAATAAAAGCGCAAAAACTAAATGTAATGGGAGGATAAAATTAAAGAGGGGTTTTATATGTTGCAGAGTGACATTAGGGGATATTATATTGGTCCACGGGAAGGAGGGCCAAATTAAGGGGAGTTGTACCATGTGGGGACCATTAAGTTCAATATTATACTGTGCTTGTGGGTGGGACAATGGGCATAGTTTAGAAAAAGGGGAAGGGGCTTTGTGTCCCTCTTTTTCTTGCCCAAAAGTTGGGATAATGGTTATTAGTGAGGGGAGGCTGCTACTGGACATGTTATTAGTGAAGAGAGGCCGCTGCTGGGACATTTTATTAGTGAAGGAAGGCCACTACTGGGACATGTTACTAGTGAGGGGAAGCCGCTGCTGGGACATTTTAGTAGTGAATGGTGGCCGCTGCTGGGACATGTTATAAGTGAAGGGAGGCCACTGCTGGGACATGTTATTAGTGAGGGGAAGCCGCTGCTTGGACATGTTATTAGTTAGGGGAAGCCGCTTTGGGGACATGTTAGTAGTGAAGGGGGGCCGCTGCTGGACATTTTATCAGTGAAGGGAAGCCGCTGCTGGACATTTTATTAGTGAAGGAAGGCCGCTGTTGGGGCATGTTATTAGTGAAGGGAGGGCGCTGCTGGACATTTTATCAGTAAAGGGAGGCCACTGCTGGACATTTTACTAGTGAAGGGAGATCACTGCTGGACATTTTATTAGTGAAGGGAGGCTGCTGCTGGGACATGTAAATAGTGAGGGAAAGGTGCTGCTTGACATGTTATTAGTGAAGGGAGGGCACTACTGGGCATTTTTTTAGGGAACGGAGGCCACTGCAGAGCATTTTATTAGTTAAGGGAGGGCACTGCAGAACATTTTATTAGTGAATGAAAGCCGCTGCTGGACATTTTATTAGTGAAGGGAGGCCGCTACTAGACATGTTATTGGTGAAAGAAGTCCACTGCTGGGCATTTTATTAATGAATGGAGGCCGCTGCTAGACAAAAAAAACAATAACCTGATGACACCAATAGGGGGCGTAAGTGTTGTAAGTGCCTAGAGTGCCATCAAGTCTAAATATAGCCCTGTCTGTGAGTAAGTATCGCTGGTTTATCATACTTGATTTTGATTATAGCTTTCATTGAATGATTTGTAAGCAAGCAAAATACAGACTTGATGTCAGAAATATTGTCCCAACCCAACAATCTTGGCCTTTGAGACAAAGGCACAGCACCTACTCTGTTCCATCTTTCCATAACAAATTGACACATATAAAGTCTAGTGCCGATTAATTTATGTCTTTACAGTCCCCCAATAAAGTAAATAATATAGTCACTTACCTATCTTACAGTTTTTAGTTGGGTTCTTATGGGGGTGAACGCAGAGCAATTATATCATTATTCTCCCCGAGTCACTGAGAGGGTGCCCGCAGAAACTCAGAAAAAACATCCCTAAGAGGCAGTCCAGGATCTGTGTCTTAAAGATGTGAGTGCCATTGATTTTAGTATAGTTTAAAGCTGCTGGGGGTACATACTCCCCCCTGCCCTTACATTGTTAAAATCTACTGCCCTGTGTAAAGCCAAATTTGTCACCAAATATAAGTTTAAACCTTTAGGGAGGACAATTTTGCACAACATTCACCTTGACACATTCTTGATGCCAGCTCACTTCCCTAGGACCTTGCATAGCGCTGTCTGAATCTACTTGACGACCGGTTGTTACACCCCTTTAAATTCTGTGGATTTAGTGCACATGAAACACGTCTAATCCTTAGTAGACCTTTATATACATAAATCTTCAGATAAAATGACATGCAGAAATATACATTGTTAATACATTCTTTAATGAAAGAAAAATCCACAATGTACACAGAAAAAGGTTGAAACTGACAAAAGTAAAAATCAATTTCTAGGAAAAAAAAACAAATAAAAGGCAGACATTGCTTTTCAACCATTCTTCAACAGAACCTTTGAAAAAAATTAAATTAATGAAACAGGCTGCAGTCAAACAATTTCTGTAACTGTGAATGAGACTTCTGCATCTCATGAGCAAACTGCTCCAGTTGTCTGGTTTGAAGGGTGCCTTTTCCAGATGTTTCAACTCCTTCCAAAGATAGGATTTAGGTTAGGGCTCAAAGAAGGCCACTTCTTGGGTGTTTTAGCTGTGTGTTATGGGTCATAATCCTGTGGCAAGACCCATGACCTGCGTCTGAGACCAATCTTTCTGACACTGGGCAGCAAATGTCTCTCTAGAATCTCTTGATAGTCTTGAGATTTCGTTGTACCTGGCACAGATTCAAGAGACCCTGTGCCAGATGCAGTGAAGCAGCCCCAGAACATCAGAGTCTCCTCCATGTTTCACAGTAGGAACAGTGTTCTTATACTTATTTTTTCCATCTGTGAACATGGAGCATAAAACTTTGATTTTAGTCTCATCTGACCACACATTCTCTCAGAAGCTTTGTCGTTTGTCAACATGTAGCTTTGCAAATTCCAGTCTTGTATTTTTATTATTTGTTTTCAGCAATGGTCTTCTCCTTGTTATCTCCCATTTAGTCCACTTTGGCTCACACAATTACAATGGGTGCAAACTGACATTTCCTGTCAGTTCCTTGAGCTTGAAGTCTCTCCTTTAATATATTTAGAAGGTTTTCTTGGCTCTTTTGTTACCATTTGTATTATTTGTCTCTGATTTGTAATCAATTTTCCTCCTGTGGCAAAGTTTAGGGAGGTTGGCATAGATGTTAAATTTCTGAATAATATGTGCAACTGTAGTCACAGTAACATCAAGCTGCTTGGAGATGGTGTTATAACCTTTACCTTTACCATGTGCAACACCCCTGCCAATACATGGGCATGCTAGTAGCTAGTAGCGAATAGCGCCCTCTCCAGGTCAGGAGCTGTTGGGGGGAGTCTTAAACCCTCTATGAAAGTTCTAGAACCTGGTCATTATGTAATAGCAGCTGTAGATTCTGCCTGGACAGACAATAGTTAAATGAGTGTAATATGGGACGTCTACTGGAATTTTTCTGATATCCCACTGAAAATCTAAGGCAAATGTAAGGCAAGAATATGAAACTGGTTCCCATGAGCCTCCATCCTATTATTCCATATGACTGCTTGTTCTCTGCAATATAGTATTTTATTTGTATATGTCCCCCATGATTTGTAAAATGCTACAGAATATGATGGCGCTATATATTATGTTATGAAAAGCCAAACAGCCTCCAATCTCCTGGGAAGATTTTCTACAATGTCTACTTGCACTCAGGAATGAGACAATTGTCCAGTACACTACTGCACCCGGACTATATCTCTCTTCACATAAGGCTAAAAAAAAGTATTGAGAGCACGTCTATACTACACAAGTTATTTTGTGTTGACCAATCCAGGTGTACACGGGTGTTTTGCCCTAGGAGCGCTGTTTTGCTTCCCTTGACCAATCTTAACCCCTTGCCACAAACCATCTTACATCGGCAGGTGTTAAGGGGTGTATGGAGAGGGCTCAGAGTCCTCTACATGAGCCCGACTGTTTGCTGCATGTTGAAGGTATAGTGCTGGCATTCTTCACTTTGCAAAGTGTCTATCTTCTCTAAGTGGCTCTGGCTCGCACTGTGTCTCTGCTGGTAATGTACCCCAAAAAGTCTACACTCTCTTCTTCTCTATCGGAGTGATCATGCAGGCACAGTCTTACACTAGGAGTGGATCACCATGTTACAGATAGAAAGCAAATGTGAAAGATAGCAGTAGGAAGCTGATCCTGTAGCGGGACTCGGAGGGGGGGGGGGTAGCTTTGTGAGTGGGGTTGCAACCTCCAGGTTGAGAACCAGTGCCCTAAAATCAAGTAACATTGAAAAAAGAGAAAAAAAATGAATAAAGTTTATAAAATAAGCATTATTTTTTAAAACAAAAGAGTTAAAATCAATCCCATTTCCCTAAAACTCCAATAAAAATAAACAAAAACATGTTAGGTATTGCCGCATCCCACAACTCCGCTCTATCAAAGTATAAAAATTCTCAGGAGTGAATGGGAATGAATTTTGTAAATGGCTCTCAAATGTCTGAATCGCCACTTGCCACTATTACCATTACCATTTCACAACACATAAAAAAAAATAAAATAAAAAGTGATCAATAGGAGATTATAGGTAGAAATTAAAATGTCAGCTCGTCCTGTAAAGAATGACACCTTACACTAGTCCATACACTGACGTGTGAGAATGTTATTGACTTCAGAATATGGGGAAGAGATATGAAGAAATATTTTTTTGTATAAAAGCTTTTGATTTTGAAAAATCTATTAAAACCTCATAAAATCTATATAAATGTGGTATCCTTTTGATCATACCAACCCAAATAATAAAGCAGAAGTGTCATTTGGGGTGCACAGTGAAAGACATAAAAACAAGTGATTGGCGCAAATGTTGTCATTTGGTCTTTTTTTGTTGTCTTTTGTCATTTGGATTTTTTCCCCAATTTTCCAGTTCATGGCATGGAATAAAGAACTCTGCCACTAGCAATTACAATTTGTTATGCAGCTCTGTACAGAGAAAAATAAAACTGCAAAAGATTTTCAAAGGTCGGGAGCAAATAACAGAAATGGGAAATTGCAAAAATATGCTTCCAACAAAATGACTACTCCAAACCCACCAAATCTTACAGTTGGCACAATGCACTCAGGCACCACTTCTTCTCACACTTGCCATTGGGCTTGTGGTATACTGTAGGGCTTGTTTGCAACTGCTTGACCAAGGAGATTTATGCCATGAAGCACCAAATGTAAGAAAGCCATGGTTCTAACTGTTTCAGAGTCCAAGTAAACTCTGAAGCGATACCCATCACATATAAAATGTACCTCTTGTCAGCTTAATAGCATATGACTTTTGTAGATAAATAGGCAAGTTGTATTAAAGTTCTAGAAAGGATATTTTATACCTTAAGAGGCTGTTAGTTTAGTGGTATAAAAGCTGGTGACAGGTTCCCTTTAAGGAACAATTTTTCACCTTTTTCATTTGGCAACAGTGTTTTTATGTTACAAGCATGGGGAACTGGCTTAGAAGTATACTCCTTTCTGATGTATTTTGCTGGGGAAAGCTTATATATTATTAATGGATTGTATTTGATTTTTATTCTTTGTTTTGCTTTGAGGGATTTTGGTGTACTATGATAGCTTGTCAATAATTTCATATTTTTGGAACCATTTCTTAGAAATCTACAGGAAAATAACTTATTGTTTTCTTAAGATTCTGTAATAGCTATTGCAATATATTTATATAGGAAATACTTAATCATGCATTGACTTCTTTTTTATATAAGCAAAAATACATTAAAAGTGTTAGGAGCCCAACTAATAGCAAGTCTGCCCCCAGTAGTACACAGCCTGCCCCCAGTAGTACACAGCCAGCCTGCCCCCATGTAGTATACAGCCAGACCCCATGTAGTATACAGCCAGCCCCCAGTAGTATACAGCTTGCCCCCAGAGTCACGTGTATACAGCCAGCCCCCAGTAGTTAACAGCCACCTCAGCCTGCCCCCAGTAGTTACAGCTTGCCCTTCCAGTGTATATAGCTTGCCCCCCCAGAGTATATATAGCTTCCCCCAGTAGTATACAGCCACCTCCGCCTGCCCCAGTAGTTATTACAGCTTGCCCCCAGTAGTTATACCAGCCCAGCCAGCCGCCCAGTGTAGTATAAGCCCAGCCCAGCCTGCCCCATTAGTACAGCCTGCCCCATTAGTATACAGCCACCCACAGCATTAATAAAAAAAAAAACCTTATTACTCACCTCCGGTGTGGGCCCCATGACACACGCTGCTACCCCCGCGATGTCCGCAGGGGCTCGTCTTCAGGCTTATGATGTCCCGTACTCTTCATGTCCTGTGGCGTCCGGGCATTTGGCTCTTCACCCGGGGGTACCGGCGCCTCAGTATGACGACGCGCATTGGCGTGATTCAGCTAGGAGCCGGACTAGAACTGTGAAAAGGATGAAAACACAATGGCGGCGTTCGAGCAGAAGAAAGAGAAGAAAGAGATGGGCGCAGAAAGAAAGCACATGAAGACGTAGGGGCAATCCTGCGGAAATCTGGGTTGGATGCTACTAGCGGCGCGTCATGGGGGGAGGCAGGTAGGTGAGTTCTATATGTTTGTTTTTTTTTAACCAGAGTAATTTTTATGACTGGGATTCCTGCGTATTGACTCGTGTATAAGCCAAGGGGACGTTTTTCAGCACATTTTTTGTGCTGAAAAACTCGGCTTATACACGAGTATATACGGTAGCCAGATTTGGGCTCCCTGGGATAAACTCTGAAATGATCATTTGGGTGTAATTGGTGAGGAACCAACCTGGTCATGGACATTTCAAGCCCTTCCCTTCTTGATCCCTGGAAGAAAAATCCTAGCATTAAACCTTAATTTGCCCTTAATATTTTTCTCACCTATTGGGCCCGTATGTTGATGATGTTGTTACTATTGTTAATTGGATGCTATTGTCTAACTTTATGCTACTTGACATTTGTAAATACTGTTTGGAAAGATATATCAGGACCACAACTTTGTATATGAGGCCTTAACTGATAACGTCGGTACTGTCTTACAATTGGTTTGACTCCTCTCATAAATGGACATTTGTGGCAAGATATTCAACAATGTACCAAAACTTTGTGTACTTTTGTGCTCCTATGTATTCTTTGTTCGGAAGCATCCAGTTTTATCTCTATACCTATGTATTCTTTGTATAACTGAAAACAAATTACTGTAATAAAAACAAAAGTGTTAGTAGTATGAAATACATTCTTTAATACTGAACCACCATTCTAGGGCACATGTATTTCAAATGTACTACATAGGCTACCATTACAGGTCTGTGTAGAATCACAAATGCAACTTAGCAGTGCAAAATTTTTTCTCCATATTTTCCTTGTTACTCATCTCCAATGCTCACTCTGGATGGTTATGATCCTCATTCTGCTCTTTGACTAGTACAGGGTGCCATTTTCAGACCTTATGGACATTGGTAGACAATCAGAGCAAATTTGTAATTCCCTGCCGAAAAAGCTCTAGATATTACCCAACAGCAGACACATGGCTTACTGGTTTGAATGTCTATACAGATCTAGTTGTGTACTGGGGCCCTGAACCTTTCATAGCCTCAATTCTGCAAAAATATGTGAGTTGTGCTCACTTACTTACTCTTATAACAGAATTCTTAATATTGAATCAAGTTCTTGTTGGGAAATATGCAAATAATGGATTAAAGTTCCCCTTAAACTTAGAACTTCTGAGTTTCTAAATAAGGAAAGCCATTAAATGAATACCCTGTGTTCATCACTTTATGTTAATACTTCACCCAGGGGGGACTTTTCTTTTCAGTTAATGCAAGATAATGAAGTACATCTGTCAGAGAACACTGCCTAACAGTGAAGGAAGTGCATCTTAAGACACCAATTTGTAGATGCTGCTTTCACAGATAATGTCCGCTGATGCATATGTAAATAATATCTGTACAAGCAGCATGTCCTAATCTGAGAAGAAGCTACTTATATTGGCTGATGCTACAGAACTGTGCCAAAAAAAACCTGATACCATACCTCTGCAGCGG
>CM033642.1:121417688-121469278 GCA_019512145.1 Engystomops pustulosus | reverse complement strand
CAAAGGGCCGGCGGAGTGAGTAGTAATAAATGTTGTGAATAAATGCAATATTTCTTCTTCGAGTTTAGTCTGGTCAGGAAGACATTAAATAGTTGCTATTATACAGATTTCTTTTAACCCATTATGACTTTCATTTGTTTTCATTTTGTGTTTCTGTTTTTTTGCTCCCCACCATATACTACATACTGACAGTATTGCAATTATGGCAGCTTAAATAGTGGTCTCTTAGATATCAGGCCAATTAAACCGGCCTGGAAGTCAATGACCTAAGAAAGGGAGGGGTGTCAGATATTACCCATGTTAATGGTTAAGGCGTTTGTGATATGCGCCAGCACCAACCACAGGTGTTACCACAGGTGGATCATAACTTGTATAGAGACGTCTCTGACATTTTTGGAAGGTGTTTAAGGAAAAAATCTTATTATACCGTATATTCCGGCGTATAAGACGGACTTTTGACAACGAAAAATCTTCTGTCTTCTCTGGGGTCGTTCTTTACGCCGGTAGATCTCGAACGCCCGCTCATGTATTCACGCGGCGGTTTTCGGGCCCGGTGGCATGGAGAGGGCTCACGGGCTGAAGCCCTCTCCATAGCCGGTAAGTCTTTGCCTGCAATTGCAGCAAAGGCTTACAGTTAACACCCGCGATCGGTTGTTCACAGCTGTGGAGCCGCCAAAGCTGCCGGCAGCCTCAAAGAATAGCGGCGCATGGGCGCCGCCATTACCTGAGGAACGCCGCTACAGTGACGTCATCGGGGGCGGCGGGCGACCGTTCCCCATGGTAGCCTAGGTGATTCCGACGACACCGAGGCTATTTCGTTTAACTCTTAATACAATGTGCTGAACGCACATTGTAATGAATGAGTGAAAATCCATCATATACTGCCATTACTGTTTTAGTATGGCAGTAATGTGTAGGATCTAATCAGACAACCTGATGGGTTTAGTACCCTAGGGGAGTCTGGAAAATAGTAGAAATATAAAGTAAAAAAAAGTATAAAAAACAAAATAATATAAAAAAACCTACAAATTCAATCACCCCCGTTCCCTAGAACGACTATATAAATAATAATAAGCAGTAAAAATCATAAACACACTTATACAGTATCGACGCGTCCGAAATGCCCCGATCCAACATATTAAGTTTTTTCAATATGCATTTAACCCTGTAGTCGGAAAATACTCGCCAAAAGTCGAAAATGGCACTTTGTCCCAACGTCATTTGAAAAATAATAAAAAAATCATAAAGTGATTCAAAAGGATCGAAGTGCACAAAATGATATCATAAAAACATCAAAATTCGCAAAAATGGACACCACCCACAGCTCCTACACCAAAGTATGAAAAAGTTTAGCGGGCCAGACGATGGCAATAATCAAAAGAAATAAATTTTGTACGAGATGTGGGTTTCAATCTGTGTGTAAATGTATAAATACAGAAAATACCTATACAATTGGTATACCCCATAATACACGAACACCAAAGCATAAACTAACCTGTCATTGTGGGGTCCTACATGAAATACGTAAACTCAGCCCACAAGGAAAAGGCGCGAACAGTGCGTTTTTTCACCATTTTCATTGGCACTTGAATTTTTTACCCAGCTTCTCCAGTACATGCGGCATGGAATATTTTAATAAAAAAAAAATTGAGGACAGGTATGGTAACATTACAGTAAGAAGGACGTTGGTAAATGTTGTGTTGTCTGGCAGTTTATATGTTTATGATGCGACAGTTTTCCTGTAGTATTACCTGCATTTGTCATGAGAATTAAATTAAAAAAAGGACATGTTAAATTCAAAATCAGTTTTTTAAAAATTTTACTGTGGTTTTGTGATGCGTTGGAAAAGGGTGTAGGTAGTCTTTACGGCGAACGACCATATATCGTAAACTCTTATTTAACAGGGAAAGGATGTAGGGGCGGTCGGGTCTTATACACCAGGTCGTCTTATACGCGGATATACGGTATCAGCCATACATAGAGAACACTTGAAAAAACTCTAAGACTGCAGATAAAAAAATAACAAGCTACGCTCCTTAGACATGTTGTAAGGTATTAGTCTTATGAAGCATGACCTTTATAATCGATCAATCAACACACTCTACACCATGACACAAGGTCACCGTGACACAATCTGTTACAATGTTAACCTAATCCAATTTGGAAAAATGTGTGCAGCCCGAGTATGCCCCCGAGTGACCATCAGATGAAATGTCAGTCACAGACATGGTTACCATCAGGGGCCTTAATGGTAAGAAGGTTTTTCATAAAATTTAAACCCATTCTCGTTGGGTAAAATACCACAAACGCTCCACAAAGTTTTTTTGATACTTAATCTCTTCTAGTAAACAAACCTCATAGTGGGTGATACCATGCTGTATGGCACACCTGCCAGGGCATCAAAGGGAAGACTGCCCATTCAAGGCAGATTATGCATTGTCCCTTTTTATTTGCGCATACAATCTTTTTTTTTTTGGCAATGTTGAAATATAAAGGCTTATTCCTGATGTCCTTGAGGCAGACAAGACAATTTGGGAGCATTATGGCCCTAGGATAATCACATAGAGACAGGTTTAGCACAGCAATGAACATTTCCACGGGGTGGAGCTAACCCCACCCCATATAAGCTCCCTGGCACCTGTATTTTATTTGTTCTAGCTGTATTCTCCCAACCTACTCCTAGCAATAACCCATCGGCGATTCTTTGCGCATGGATTAAGCATCAACTTGCGAAACGCATTCCAGATGCAAAAGGAAAGGTAACGGGGAGATCCCCCTCTGGTTCCAGTTGTTTGTATATTTCAGTCAGATCTAGAATTACTCTTGTGAAATCCAGACTTTAGTATTTAAATAGCGGATAAGTTCCCAGCTGTGCTTTTAAAGCCGTTAGGACAATTGAACTGACAGAAAGTGTAAATCCAACAAGGAACAACGGTTTTAATTTTCCGTGGTCGAAAAAAACAAGGTTCTCCCTAGTCACTCCGCTTTTAAGGACATGGTGATGAAAAGGGACTGGTCTAAGCCAGATAAGAGGATGGACTTAGGTTCTCTAGTTTAAGAGCCTTACAAGCTGAGTAGTCTGGCATATAAAGTGGGAGTGTGCCCCAAGTGGATGTAGCAGTCGCTCAATTATCCAAGAACGCTATCTTCCCTACAGAAGTTCTTTCTCTCTTGTCGGATCCACATGGATATCGCATAGGCAGATTCTAGTTTGAAATAAGTCATAATACATCTACAGGGGCGCTTGTAAAAGCTTCCCGGCTTCATTTACCAGTAGCAGAGCCCCCGGGGTCGACGCTAAGGATTTATCCACTAGTATTGATGAAGGTACCCCCGAGAGTTATGAATCCGGTGTTATCGGGAGGGGGAACACAGGAGTGACATCCTTGTACAATGGCCAAAAGCTTACAATCTATGGGGAGGGGAGGACCAGGATCTTGGTGACATTCCTTGTACGATGGCCCAAGAACTTACCAATCTATGGGAGGGGACACAGGAGGGTGACAGTCCTTGTACAATGTCACAAGAGCTTGGGTCTGTGGGGGTAAGGTACCTTCAAACAGACAGCAGCCTCTACATACCAGGCAACAAGGGTTAGACTGTGAGAGCAGAGACCGGGGGAAGGAGCACTATCACTTATCTGATCCTGTGTTCCGGAGAGAAGTATACGGTCAACACAGCGCAGTACAGGCTCCTCTGCACACACTGCCGGCAGCTTCACCTTCTTCTTCACTCTGAGCTACTTACAAGCCCAGCGGGGATTGGCCAGAGTCTGTGCCTTTCTCCTCCCCCTCCTATCCACTGCTGCTGAGGTTACAAAGCGCTATGCGCTCTGCCAGTTTAGCTGCCCCTCCATTCCTCCAGCAGTTGGAGGCTGAGAGGAGGAGAGGCGTAGCGGCACTCAGTACAGCGCTGCGCATCCACGTGAAGGGCTGCGCTTACTGCCAGCATCAGCTGGCAGAGCGCAGCTCCATCCCCTCCTGCAGGCTACCATCCGGACTATAAGACGCACTAACTGTTTTTTCCTCCCCTTTTCTGGGAAAAAAGGCGTCTATAGTCCGAAAATACGGTATATTGGCTGATACTACTACAGAACTGTGCAAAAAAACCCTGATACCATACCTCTGCAGCGGCAGGAGTAATTAGTAATAAATTGTTGTATAATAATTGTATATTTCTTCTTCTAGTTCTAGTCGGTTCAGGAAGGACAGCTAAATAGTTGCTTATTTTATACAGTTTTCTTTTAAACCCCTTATCGACTTTCTTTTTTTCATTTTTGTTTTCTGTTTTTGCTCCCCACCCAATACTACATACTGCAGTATTGCATATATGGCAGCTTTACTAGTGGTTCTCTAGATATCAGGCCAAATTACCGGCCTGGAAGTCCAATGACATCTCACAGGAAAGGGAGGGGTGGTCAGATAATACCCATAGTTAATGGTTAGAGGCGTGTGATCTGCGCCAGCACACACCACAGGTTCACACAGGTGTCTCCATACTTGTATGGAGCTGCTCTGCTTTTAGGAAGGTTGTTAAGGAAAAAAATATATATATCAACATATGAAAACTGAAACTCTAAGACTGCAATAAAAAAACAAAACAAAATATTCCCTTGACATGTTTAGGTATTAGTCTTATGACATGCCTTTATACTCCATCCTGCACCATCCTCACCATGACACAAGTCACCCTGACACAACTGTTACTTGTTACCTCATCCCATTTTGGAAAATTGTGGCCGACAGCATGCCTGAGTGAAATGTAGTCACAGACAATGGTTACCATCAGCCTAAATGGCTAAATGAATGAGTTTTTCATAAATGTACCCATTCTCAGTTGGATAAAATACCAAAACGCTCCACAAAGTTTGATACTTAATCTCTCTCTAGTATAAAATACCTCATATGTGGTGATAACCTGCTGTATGGGCACACCGCCAGGGCATCAAAGGGAAGCTGCCCATTCAAGCATGATTATGCATTGTCCCTTTTTATTGGCTATACATCTTTTTTTTTTGGCAATTTGGAAATATAAGGCTTTATTCCTGATGTCCTTAGGCAGCACAAGAACAATGAGATTATGGTCCCTAGGCATAATCACATAGAGACAGGTTAGCACAGCAATGAACATTTTCCACGGGGTGGAGCTAACCCCACCCATATAAGCTCCCATGGCACCTTGTATTTTATTTTCTCTAGGTCTCCCAAGAGACAATAGTAAGACGCATAAGGGGTTCCGAGCCCTAACACCCGGATTGTAATTCTGGTGTATGCGTCCCTTGCTCTGAAGGTGTGCTCCTCCTGGGCAACGGAGGGCACACGGGTTATACCCCCTTTCCTCCCTTATCCGGCTGGGGTGGTTTGCATGCCGTGGGAGTCCTGATTCCTCCGGGTGTGGGCTGCCTCTGGGGACCCTGGCATCTCTGAAGCGCCAGGCTGGATGGTATTCCGGGCAGACCGGAAGTGACATTGCCGCCCGCGCAATTCCGGTTTCGGCAGATATGTGCATCTCCCCATGTGTTCCCCTGCACAATGCAGAAAGTTCAGGATCAGCGTCCCACACAGCTGACCGGAGTAAGGGGAGGTGGGGTTAAGTTTAAAACTCACTCGAGCCTAGTCTCAGGTTGCACTCTGCCATCAGCCCGAGCCCGCTGCTACTGTGGTTAGTACATGGTGAGGGGCTATGCACCTTTAGTGGTGATATGTGCATATTGATCTCTGCTTGTATTATCTGTTTTTCCTGTTAGATGTCAGCCTCTCCTCAGGAACAAGCCGCAAGAGATCCTTCAATTCTCATCATAGCTCTGCTCTACTGCAGCAACCCCTGTCAGATGACATGGATGGCGATTTGTGTAACAGCTGTATTTTCTCCACCTCCTCCTACCAATAACCCATCGGCAGATATCTTTGCCATGGTTTACATCAACTTGCGAACGCATTCATTGCAACAGGGCAAAGGTAACGGGGAGATTCCCCCTCTGGTTCAGTTGTTTTGTATGATTCATGTCAATGATTCTGATATGAATTACTTTCCTTGTGCAGAAGATCCAGAGGACTTTCACGTATTAAATAAGATAAGTTTCCCAGCTTTGCTTAAAGCCGTTAGGATACAATTGAATGACAGAAATGTAATCCACACAAGGAACAACGGTTTTATTTCCTGTGTCGAAAAAACAAGGTCTCCTAGTCACTCCGTTTCTGTTGACAGGATTAAAGGGGACGGTCTAGCCCAGAAAATGAGGATGACTTAGGTTTCTAGGTTTAAGAGCCCTACAAGCTTGAATAGTCGCGCATAAAGATGGGAGCAATATCCCCAAAGTGGATTCAGCAGTTCGGCTCATATTATCCATAAAGCTATCTTCCCTACAGAATATTCTTCTCTCTTGTCGGATCCAATGGATTGCAAGGCAGATTCTGTTTGAAAAAGTCATATCATCTACATGGGCGCTGTAAAGCTCCCTGTCTCCATTCCAGTAGCCTGACCCTCAGGTTCTGGCTAAGTGATCTTACACACTAGTATTGATGAAGGTACCCCCGAAAGGTGTTATCAGACCTATGCCGTAATCTGCAGTCTAATTTCTGCTATACTCATCTTGAGGTCCTCAAGTGCTCATCTAGATCCCTAGCAGCCTCAAATTCGCAAGAATCCTGTGGCCTCAAATATGTGAATGGGATGTGGTATCAAATTAACTTCTGCAATTTACCCTTTTAGCCGGCCTCGATGTTTGGTCCTCATCGCTATCCACAATATTGAATCGCTAGAAGGAACAAGGACGAAATTCCCGAAAAAAAAAGCAAAGACTAGATTCCTTTCCCTTTGCAAAGGAGAAAATCTCCAAAAGCCAAATTAGGAAACTTCCTCCTAAGCAACCCTCCTTCAGAAGGGAAAGAACCCTCCTTGGGTAACCGGTTTGCCTTAAAGTTGGCCTTTGAACGCAGGAGTCCTCTTACCAACGGTGGGGGCAAGGTTAGGAAACTTTTGGCGTCAATGGTCAGAACATTGTCAGATGCCTGGGTGATATGCAGTGATATGCAAGGATTCAACTCAGCGGAGTTCAAACAGTTCCATCCGAACAGGTTTTTTATATTCTCGTTGTTTTCCGTTCCAAAGCCAGAAGGCAAATGGAGACTAGTGATCAATCTGTCATTCCTCAGCAGCTTCCTGGTCTCAAGGCTTTTTGGATTGAAATATTCGTTGAGTGATGACGACTTTACAGAAGGGGATTTCATGGCCAAAATTGACCTCCGGGATGCATATCTACACACTTCCTATCTTGCTACTCACAGAAGTACCCGAGATATGCCGTCAAAGATGGACTGGGATTCATAATTTTCAATTTACGTGCTCTCCCTTCGGAATCTCGCCTCGTCGGCTCCGAGAGTATTCACCAAAGTGGTAATAGTGCTAACTTCAGTCTTAAGTCTCTCTCACCTCAAACACCCTCTCGCAACACATGGTCCCAATCTCAAAAGTCAAGCGGACAGATTCGCTATGAAAGTCTCGACAATCGCACTAGTGCTTGGGCAGAGCAAGAATGAGGCCTCCAAAGAGATCTTTTGAGGACTTGGCGACGGGGCAAAAAGGTCTTCAGTCATATCTAACAGTCCTCTTCCACAGACGATCATAGTTTATCCTGGTGGCCGGCCCTTCCTCTCTCCTCAGGGGTGTCCAGGTTCCCTGGCCAAAGATAGGTCCACTACGGATGCATCCTCCTGGGGTTGGGGGCCCTTTAGATCATCCCAGTTCCGGGCCAAGTGGAAGAAGAGATTTACCTATCTCCGAATCTCAAGAGCTGAAGTCGTTTAATATTGGCCTCTCTTACATTTCCAGCCCAATATTTACGTTCGCGTTTCAAGATTCTGGTGCATCAGCAACCTAGCCACGTTTTTTATATAACCAAACAGGCGCACCAAAAGTCGCTCATGATGAGGATGTGCACCCACCAGCTCATGAGCTGGGCACCACTCAATGTCCCGCCATCCACAGCAGTCCATATCAAGGTTTTCTGAATCATTTGGAGACAGCCCAGCAGGACATTGTCTTCTCACAACGAATGCTCCCCGAAGAGCCCTGGCTCTGGACGGTCTAATCATCAGTTGGTCCATCAACCTGATATATGTTTTTTCCCCCGGTGTTCTCATCCACGGGTCCTAACTAAAATCAGAGAGACAGAAGGCGGAAGCCATAGCCATCCTGATCTTACTTTTCCGCCCACGACAGGGACTGCTGTGTCACTCGCGTGGTCGCTTTCGAAAGAGTCTATCAACTTTCCGGTTTCCCACAACTTACTCTCGCAGAGAGGTCCGGTTCATCCACCCAACCACATGGATGCTTCATGCGGACTGAGGAAAAAAGGATTCCGTGTCCAGCTTCATCCAAGATACTCCACATTTATTAGGGCATAATTGTTAAAATTCCAGAGTGTTTACATGGCCAACATGTTTCAAGGCGGGCAGACCGCTCTTAATATGCTTGATGAAACGGTCTTCGCCCGCTTGAACATGTTGGCCATGTACCACTCTGGAATTTTACATTATGCCTAATAAAAGTGTGGTTATCTTGGATGAGCTGGACCCGGAATCCTTTTTTCCTACTCCTGTTAAACCGTTGCAAGCCCTTGCAGTGTGGGCAGTCCGTGCTTCATGGATTCTCCTGTTTGGCCGTGATTGAGTCTGTACTCCTTCATTTTTGCTTCAACTCAGCTGCCTGGAGACTGACAGGTACAAACTTAAAAATTAGGTTGTTCAAAGGAGTCATAACACTCTGCTATTGATCAAAGACCCTCTACAGTGAAAGCCTACATAGAGTCGCTGGTCTCCTGTTTAAGGTCACTGGTGTGGCTCAAAAACACCACTACTCCTATGCTTTGAATTCAGTACTTTCAGTTTCCTGCAAGAAGGATCAAAAATTCCTCAAGATACATACTCTTAAAGTTCAATTTAATGCGATAAAACGCACAATTGCGAATATCTCTCAGGTACCCCCTGATAGAAATTTTTTCAAGGCTCTCTCAAGAATGGCTTCTCACAAGTCCCTCAACCTCACCCCTTCCCTGGGACGTTTGGCCTACGGTTGGGTAACAACTGGGTAGGTGCAACCATTTGAACCTTTGCAAAGGCTCCCAATTAATGTGGTTGTCAGTAAAAACCTCTTCCTCCTTGGGTGCTATCTCTCTCAGCAAGGCGTGTTATGAACTAACTACAGCCTTGTGCCACTAAGGATCCATATTTAAGTGGACCTTAGGATCAGATGTTTTATCCTAAGAAACCATGCCAGGATTTCCTTTCCATCTTTCAGAAATCTGGTCTACTCCGATTTTGTTTCCAAATCCAAATGAGGAACAGTAGAAAACAGGGTCATCTCTGGATGTCAGAAAAGCATTCTGATATATCCAAAGAACAAATTTCTTACTGTAATCCAAAGCCTCTTTTTACACTATAGAGCCCCAACAAGGGGCAGAAAGCCCACAAAGCTACGTCTAGTCAAGGTTATAATTAAGACCTCTTGCCAGAGAAGATTTAACAATTTTTCGATTGTTTTCTGGTCCAGGAAGCCAACTCTAAAGGCTGTCTCCGTACAAGGTGAGGAGTAGCAGGCGCGATAGATCTGTTGAGCCTCACCTTAAGAATTTACGCTCTAGGGCGGATCGACTGGTGTCCTCACTAAATATGCCCGAAAAAGCTGAGCTCCCTATAAGGGGTGATAGAGAATAAAGGGGGGCGACAGGAGTAAGAGGAATAATCGGATGGTTAGGTGAAGAAAAGGTCGGCACTGTACCAGAAGCAGATAGGGCTCAAGAGGATGGGGATCTGGGTGAGCCTGGGAGGGCAGCGGGAGGGATCGGGGTGAAAATGGGAATGGGAACCGGATAGAAATACAGGCGATTGATAAAATGAGAAGGGTGTAAGTTCCTGACAAGTACAGGTGAGGGGGGTAAAAGTGGAGGGAGGACAATGCAGGGTTGGTGGAATAAGGCAGAGAGGGGGCAACAGGCGGGAAGGATGAGGGAGACAAGGGGACAAGGAGGGAACTTGAAAGGGGGCATTGGAAAGAAGGGGAGGGGCTAATGGCTCGAAGATGGGCAACGGGATTTGAGAAGGTAGTTAGGTCGTAGAGACTGTGCGAATTTGGGGGGTCAGCATGTGAAATGTCTTCCCTTGAAGAGGACGGGTAAGTCATCGTCCCCGGGTCAGAACGGAGGAATATCGGTGGAGGTTGCTGGCAAGTCCCTGATACATTTGCAAGTTGTGCAACGCTGGGTCCAAACCCTTTTACATTATTCGTCAACAGGTCTTGATCATGTAGTGGCAGAGGGGTCTAAGTTTGGCAAAAGAGTGTTGGCAGTGTGCGTGTTGACCCACCCTTCACAGTAGGTATTGCCTGGTAAGTCTCATTGTTCTGTGCTGCCTTAAGGACGATCAGGAATGCAGATTTACACGACATTATACTTTTCCAGCAGAAGGTCAGCCACAAGGCCCCTCCCTTCTTATATGTTTGAAATTTTGCTGTTTATATATTCACAAGATGCCTGCAACCTATGGAGCTTATATGGGTGGGGTTGCCTCCACCCCATGGTGATGTATATTCTGCTGTGCTACAACCTGTCCTCGTGTGATATGCCTAGTGGACCCATAATACTCATTGTTGTTGTGCTGCATTTGGACTCCAGGAATTGACATTTACTGCAAGATAGATGCACTTTACAAATATTATATTTAGTGGTCTGTTACTTATTAGTGAATGAGATTTTTTACAACTCTTGACGGTATGGAGAAAAGAAAAATCGTGGTTTGTTTTAGTTTTTTTTGTATTTTTTTGGGGGGCAGCTATTATTAATTATCTTTATTCTATAGATCATCTATGTTTACAATGATAACCTCTATCTTATAACAGTTTTTATTATTTTTACAATTTAATGGGAAAACAAAAAGAAAGAAAGAAATCTCATTTGTTTCGTTATCCGCACTCTTGGAGACATAACTTAATATTTTGTTATACAAGATGGTTTCGGGCTTATTTTTACTGTTCCAGCTGTCCTGTTGTACCATTTGTGCACTTTGGAACATTTTTTAAAGCGGATTTAAGTAAAATCTTAAATTTTTGGGAGCTTTGGGGGTTGTTTTTTACTGCGTTCATCGCAGCATGTCCTTTAATGTTTGTGAGTTAATGTACAGATTGCTTACGGATCAGCGAGTGCCAAATATGGTTTTTGAGGATTTTTATGGTTTTTTTTACTTTATTAGATGTGTCATAGGAACTGTTTGGTTTTATGGGACTTTTTACTTTATTTAATAATTCTTTTTTATTACAAAACGTTTATTGAGTGTTTAAAACTTTTTAAAATGTTTTTAAACAGGTGTGCTTTTTTTTTAAACAAGCCGATGCTTTGCTATGGCATCAGTGTCGCTACGATGGGTCCTGCTAGAACGGCAGGACAAGGCTCCAGAAGAGATTGCGCAGCGCGGGCGCAATGCAGTAACCCGGGCGCTGCCACACGGCAACAACAAAGCACCCCCCGGTAAGCGCCATGGGGGTCCAAAATCACTTGAGTTCCCCTTACACGTCGCGTCAAGCGTGACGCGCGGGCAGAAGGGGTTACACTGGGATTGGGGGAATCTCCATCGCGGGTGTGAAAGGCGGTGTCGGCTATAAAGATTAAACAGCTGACACCCACAGCTTCTTTGTGCCTGCCCACCCTCTTCATAGATTGTAAGCTCTTGTGACCATTGTACAAGTGCTGTCATCTCCTGTGTCCTCTCCTCCTCATAAATTGTAAGCTCTTGTGACCATTGTACAAGCACTGTCATCTCCTGTGTCCCCTCCTCCTCATAGATTGTAAGCTCTTGTGACCATTGAACAAGCACTGTCATCTCCTGTGTCCCCCTCCTCATAGATTGTAAGCTCTTGTGACCATTGACCAAGCACTGTCATCTCCTGTGTCCACTCCTCCTTCTTATAGATTGTAAGCTCTTGTGACCATTGTACAAGCACTGTCATCTCCTGTGTCCCTTCCTCCTTATATATTGTAAGCTCTTGTGACCATTGTACAAGCAGTGCCATCTCCTGTGTCCCCTCCTCATAGATTGTAAGCTCTTGTGACCATTGTACAAGTGCTGTCATTTCCTGTGCCCACCCTCTTCATAGATTGTAAGCTCTTGTGACCATTGTACAAGATGGAAGCCCAGCATTAATACAGGAGCAGAGCCCTTTTTAGTGGGTTTTCCGACTTCTTAGTAAAAAATGTCCCCCAGTGATTTTTCCTTTATTGGATCTCTAGCCTTTTTTTCTCCGGCCTAACTAATTAACCTTTGACTAAATTGGTGCTTTGGAGGCATTGTTCTAAAAAAGAGTGAATGCTAGTAGGTGTGCATTCCTACGAATAAGCAAAACAGCTCTTTTTTATGATACTTACAATACCATCTATTGTGAGCAGGAAGATTTTCATAAGTAAATGGTGTTTTTGTGTAAAACATGATACATTTTATTATATTAACTACTTAGCTTCACATGCCTTTAATAAATTTGGCATTGAATTAGAACGAGTACTTAAAAATTAATTTAGTTTACGGTCCTCAAGTGATTTTGTAATTTCAGTGAGCTACAACCGAAACGTTTAGAGCTGACTTAAAATGTTAACTGGCCCTGGAAACAAAATAAAATAAATATATTCACCTACAATATGACAAAATTTGTACAGAATCATCAGTGTAATTAAGATAACAATACTTAAGAAAAGTCATAAATTATCAGGAGCTTGCTTCTTAAATACAGTATAAAAATATAGATGTAACCGTTGGCAAATAGGGGAAAGGGTTGTATATTATAACGTGTCATTGCCAAGCCGCAACAACAAAAATCAAAATATTTGCAGCTTGCTTTTTCTATCATGGAAAGTGACGCTGGAGTTTGATAAAAACGAACTCACAAGGAGAGAATGTTTTCCAATCTCCATACCCATCTCAGAATACACAGTTCAGAGCCTCTATTTCTCCGGATTTCTAGATTTTTCAGTCAATTGTAGGATCTAAAACCTTAGATGTAAGACATGGAATGGGGTCTCTTCAGTCTTCAGCCTTCAACTGCCTTTACTGTGGGCGCATGGTCTAATTCCCACAGCATTCATCACTGCTATTGAAAGCAATTGATCTGAATTCAAGACTGAACTCTAATTTTTAACGAACCAGTGGGTGCACAACCTTTTTGGCCCAAGGGCTGCATTGTCATGCTAAACCCTTGTCATGCTACCCTCATGGGCCAACACTTAATAAACCAAAAGCTAAACAAACGACGTCCAAAAACCAGAGTACAGGGGACGGGTACAAGTAAAAACCCACCTGAAACCACCTAGCATAATACTACATTTTATTATAAGACCATAGACCTCAGACAGAGTCCCCCTCCCTGCCCCGAATGTAGCCCCCTGAAGCCCCCCCTGGCAAACCAATTCCTAGCCCACGCCCCGTGCTGCCCCAGTTCTATCCCCCTGCTCACGCGCATTTTCTCGTAGTCCCCCCCTGTCCCCCCCCCTCCTTTCCCTCAGTTTCTAGTTTCCCCCCCCGCTGCCCCCCAGTTTCTAGGACCGCCCACCATCCCCCCTCCACCATTCCCCCTACCCTGAGTTCTAGTCCCCCCCTTGCTGCCGCCCTTTCTAGGAACCCCCACCCCCCCACAATTCCCCTGCTACCACCCCCCTAGTTTCTAGTCCCCCCACAAACACTAACCACAGCTCTAAAGATAAAATAGGTACATACATTATGTCGTGCTAAGTCCAGTGTGAGGAGTAGTTGGTTGTCGGCTGGCCTATTGCGCAAGAGGCGAAAATCCAGCGGGGATTGTACAGGGCCTGCCGAATGAGATTGTGGGGTCCCATGCAGACAGAACAGAGGCCAGGCAAGCCACAGATCAATCATCGGCCCGTGGCCGTTGGATACATATGCGTGCCAATGAGATGATTATCCCAGTAGTCGCTGTTAGGAACCTCAGTGGTGGTCGGAAGCAAAATTGTAGGTTGGCGTCCACAAATGAAGTCCGAGTCATGTGGCCTGAATAGGTGGGCAGACAAGAACGGAGTGACGAGCACAGTGGCCTGTATATACGTACCAAGGGGTTGGTTACAAGTTGCCTCAGAAGACGTGACTATACCAAAATAACTCAAAGTTATCTCTCCATGACCAATATAAAGCTAGTAGATTGCTGGGCTGCATTCCCGCAATTTATTAGCGTACTTTCCGTCAATCTCTGCACCGCTCCTGTAAGGGGGAGGCACCGAAGCTGGTGGGTGTCAGCTGTATATTATAAGCCGACCCCGCTTTCACACCCGCGATTGGAGATTCCCCCCAATCCCAGGTGTTAACCCCGTTACTCCCTGCGGTCACCTTGACGCGACGTTTAAGGGGCAACTCAAGTGATTTGGACCCCCATGGCGCTTACCGGGGTGTCTGTTGCCCGGATGGCAGCCCGGTTACTGCCTGCCCCGCTGCTGCGCATCTTCTTCTGGGAGCTTGTCCTGCCTTCTAGCAGGACCCATCGTAGCGACACTGAGCATGCAAAGCATCGTTGTTTAAAAGCACACCCTGTTAAAATTTTTTAAAAAGTTTAAACAACTCAATAAAGTTTTGTAATAAAAGAATTATTAAATAACGTAAAAGTCCCCTAAACACAACATTGCCTATACACATCTAATAAAGTAAAAAACCAAAAATCCCAAAACCATATTTGGCATCGCTGCTCCGTAGCAATCTGTACTAACTCACAAACATTAAAGGGACCTGCTCGATGAACGCAGTAAAAACCAACCCCCAAACTCCCAAAAATTAAAATTTTTCATAAAATCCCTTTAAAAATGTTCCCAAAATGTTCAACCAAATGGTACAAAAGACAGCTGAACAGTAAAAATAAGAGCCCAAACCATCTTGTCAACCACAAAAATATTAGTTATGTCTCCGAAAGATGGCGATAACGAAAACAAATGAGATTTTCTTTCTTTCTTTTTTTTTTTCCCATAAAATTGTAAAAATATATAAAAAACTGTATAAATGAGTTATCATGTAAACATAGTGGTCTATAGAATAAGAATAATATAATACCTGCCCCCCAAAAATACAAAAAAAACTAAAACAAACCAACGTTTTTCTTTTCCCATACATTCAGAGGTTTTAAAAAAAATCTCATCAATAAGCTACAGACCCACTAAAATTGAGTATTTGTAAAGTGCATCTAATCTTGCAGTAAATGTCAATTCCTGAGGTCCATGCAGCAGCACAGACAATGAGATTATGGTCCCTAGGCATAATCACATAGAGACAGGTTGAGCACAGAATGAACACACCATGGGGTGGAGCTACCCCACCCATATAAGCTCCCATAGGTGCATGGCACATGTTGTAATATAAACAGCAATAATTTCAAACATATTAAGAAGGGAGGGAGCCTTGTGCTGCTGCTTTCGGGAGTAAATCTAATCATTCCTGATCGTCCTTAAGGCAGCACAAGAACAAGAGACTTACCATGCAATACCTACTGTGAAGGGTGGGTCAAGCACGTCCAACTGCAACACTCTTTTGCCAAACTTAGACCCCTCTGCCACTAATTTCAAGCCAGTATGACGAATAAATGTAAAAGGATTGGACCAGGTTGCACCTTGCAAATGTCATCCAAGGGATATGGCCCACTCCAGCCTATGAGTGTCGCTGTTGACCTGGTGGAATGGGCCCTGATCTTCAAGGGATTGAAGGTTTGCAGAAAAATAACATTTTTCAATGGCAGATCTAATCCACCTTGCTAGCGTAGCTTTGCTGGCTTTCTGCCCCTTGTTGGCCTCTTAGCTGTAAAATAGTGCTTCTGGATTTACAGAAGAAATTGTTCTTTGATATATCATAATTGCGCCTTCTGACATCCAGAGCAATGCCCTTTTCTCTGTTCCTCATCTTGTGATTTGGAAACAAACTGGTAGACAGATTTCTTGTGAATGTGAGAGAGAAATCCTGGCATGGTTCTTAGATAAGACCTTCTCCTAAGTCCCTTAAATATGGACTTATTGCACAAGGCTTGTAGTTCACTAACACGCCTTGCTGAAGAGATAGCCACTAGGAGAGAGTTTTCGACTGCAACCACTTAATTGGAGCCTTTTGCAAGGTTCAAATGGTGCACCTACCAGTTTGTCCACAACCGTGGCAAGTCCCATGAGGGCTGGAGGATTAGGATTTGGATCCATTCTTGAGAGAGCCTTGAAAAAATTTCTTATCAAGGGGTTTACCTGAGAAGATATTCTGCAATGTGCGTTTATGCATTAAATTGAACCTTAAGAGTATGGCTTGAGGAATTTTGTATGCCTTCTTGCAGGAACTGAGTACCGAATTCAAAGAATCAGGAGTAGTGGTGTTTTGAGCACACCATGACTTAAACAGAGACCAGACAGACTATTGTAGGCTTTCACTGTAGAGGGTCTTCTTGATAATAGCAGAGTGTTTATGACTTCCTTGAAAAACCTACATTTTTCAAGTTTTACCTGTCTCAGTGCAAATAGGCCATCCCACGCAAGAAATCCGCTAGTTTGAAGATTCCGTGGATTCGGTGTGAAACCTGACCATCTCTCTGCGAGATCGTAATTGTGGAAACTAGCTTTGATAAGATCTTCTTTGTGAAAGCGACCACGCGAGTGACAACCGCCCTGTGTGGGCGAAAAGGAAGGATGGCTATGGCTTCCGCCTTGTCCTCTCTGATTTTCTCAGGGCCGGTGGATGAGACACCTATTCGGCCAAATTTCCGTTCGGTAGAGCGTCCTGCTGCTGTCTCAAATGATTCAGACAACCTTTGTATGGACTGCTGTGATGGACGGGACATTGAGTTGTGCCCGCTCATGACTGGTTGCACTCCTTCATCATGGCACGACTTCTGGTGCCGCCTGTTTGGGGTTTTATAAATAAACCGTGGCTAGGTTGCTGACTGAATCTGATAGGTAGAATCTGTTTCTTCTTCCACTTGGCCCGGAACGGAGTGATCTACAATGGCCCACCCCAACCCAGAGGATGCATCCGTGATGAGACCTTCTTTGCCAGGGAACCAGGAAACCCCTAAGGAAGAGGAAGGCTCCGGCCACATGATATAATCTTGATCGTCTGTGGAAGACTGTTAGATATGACGAAGATCCTTTTTGCCCCGTCGCCAAGTCCTCAAAAGATCTCTTGAGGGCCTCATTCTTGCTCTGGCCCAAGGCACTGGTCCATGTCGGACTTTCATGCGAATCGTCCCTGACTTTTGAGACTTTGGAGATTTTTTCAGTGACGCGAGAATCGTGTGTGCCGTGAGTGAGACTTAGGAGAACTTTGTAAGTTAAGATCTGAGAGCTATCCTACACTGTTGGTTGGATGAGTTAATCTGAGGCTAAGACTGAAGTTAGCATTACCACTTGTGAATACGGGAGCCGACGAGATTCCGAAGGGGATGCACGTAAATTGAAAATATGAATCCCCAGTCCATCTTTGAGCTATACTCAGGGTACTTCTCGTGAGTAGGAAAGATAGGAATGTGTAGATATGCACCCGGAGTCATTTTGGCCATTGAAATCCCCTTTCCTGTAGTCGTCATCACTAAACGAATTATTTCAATCCAAAAAGCTTTCTGGACCAGGAGAAGCTGCTGAGGAATGACAGATTGATCACTATCTCCATTGGCCTCTGGCTTGGAACTGGAAACACACGAATAAACCAAGGGAACTAAAACTCCAGTTGTATCCTCTGCATATCACTGAAATCACCCAGCATCTGAACATTTTTCTGACCATTGAGGCCAAAAGTTTTCCTAACCTTGCCCCCCACCTTTGGTAAGGACTCCTGGCGTCAAAGGCCCACTTAGGCAACGCGGTTTCTTACCCAAGGAGGGTCCTTTCCCCTTCTGAAGGAGGGTTGCTTAGGAGGAAGTTTCCCTAATTTGGCTTTTGGAGATTTTTCTCCTTTGCAACGGAAGAATCTATTCTTTGTTCTTTTTTCAGGGATTTCGCTCCTTTGTTTCCTTCTAGCGATTCCAATATTGTGGATAGCTGAGACCAAACATCGAGCCGGCTAAAAGGGTAAATTGCAGAAGTTAATCTTAGATACCACCTCACCATTCCACATTTTGACCACAGGTTCTTCTTGCTGAATTTGAGGCTGCTAGGGATCTAGATAGCACTTGAGGACCTCAAGATATGAACAGCAGAAATTCGACGGGTTATATCGGCATAGTGTCTGATAACACCCCTGGGGGTACCTTCATCAATACTAGTGGTAAGATCACTTAGCAGACCCTGAGGTCGCTACTGGAATGGAAGCCATGGGAAGCTTTACAAGCGCCCACTGTATATGTATATGACTTTTTCAAACTAGAATCTGCCTTGCATCCATTGGATCCAACAAGAGAGAAGAATCTTCTGTAGGGAAGATAGCTTTCTTGGATAATTGAGCGAACTGCTAAATCCCTTTGGGATATTCTCCCAATCTTTATATGCAGACTATTCAAGCTTGTAGAGGCTCTTAAACTAAACCTAAGTCCATCCTCTTATCTGGCTTAGACCGTCCCTTTTCATCCGTCTAAAGAAGAGTGACTAGGGAGAACCTTGTTTTTTTACACAGGAAAATCAAACCTTGTTCCTTTTTGGATTTACACTTCCTGTCAGATCTCATTGTATCCTAACGGCTTAAGCAAGCCGTGGGAACTTATCCTTATTTAATACGTCCTTGATCACAGGAAGTAGAATCATCACAAAATCATACAACTGGAACCAGAGGGGGAATCTCCCCGTTACCTATTTTCCCTTTTTGCATCATTGATGAATGCGTTCGCAAGTTGATGCTTAAACCATGCAAGAAGATCTGCCGATGTTATTGGTAGGAGGAGGTGGAGAAAATACAGCCGTTAACACAATAAATACACGGGGCCCATGGGAGCTTATATGGGTTGGTTAGCTTCCACCCCTGTGGGTTGGATGGTCATTGCTGGCTAACCTGTCCCCTCTAGGTGATTATGCCTAGGGACCATAACTCATTGTGTTCGTTGGTGTGTTCGGGGTGGGTCGCTTAAGGACGATCAGATAAGTTCGCGTTACGAGTTAACCAAGGGCGCGAAACAAAAATGATATGATTGTATAGCCAAGAAAAAGGGACAAGTTCACTGCGCTGTTGTGGCTCTGGAACGGTGTGCGCAGTTGTGGCTGCCCTGTGATGCCCTGGCGGGTGCCCAGACATCAGGTTACACCACAGTATGAGGTATGGTTAGACGAGAGAGAGATTAAGTATCAAACGTTGTGGACCGTTGGGGGGGTATGTATCCACTGAGAATGGTGTACATTTTTATGAAACACTCATTCCATTTAGCCTGAGGTACCATGTCTTGTGACTACATTTCACCTCGGGCATACTCCGTGCACATTTTCAAATGGATGAGGTAACATGTAACAGTTGTGTCATGGTGACTTGTGTCATGGTGGAGGATGTGTGCAGGATGGAGTTAAAGGTCATGTCATAAAAGCTAATAACTACAATGTCAGGAATATTTGTTTTTTTATTGCAGTCTTAAGTTGCAGTTTTCTATGTTATTACCGTCATATGCCGGCGTCTAATAAGAAACACCTGTGTATAAGCCGACCCCCCGCTTTTCCGTTTAAAATATAAAGTTTAAATAGATTCCGCCGTATAAGACTACCCCTTTTTCCAACGCACTCAAAACAACCAGTAAAATTAAATTTTTAAACAACTGATTTGAATTTAACCATGTCCTTTTGTTTAATTTAAATTCGATTCTTATGACTGCAGTATAAATAGCAGGAACCTGTCCGCTCATAAACATCAAGGCATACAACAACAACCTTACCATCTCCATTTTACTGAAAATGTTCACCATATGTACCTTAAATTTTTTTTGATTAAATATTCCATGCCAGGTAACTCGAAGCGGAAAAAAATTCCAAGTGCAATGAAAATGGTGAAAAAACGCATGTTGCGCGCTTTTCTTGTGGGCCTTGAATTTACGATTTTCACTGTAGCGACCCACACATGACAGGTATAGTTAATTCTTGGTGCGTGAATTCAGGGGAAACAAATTTGTATAGTGTTTTATAATGTTTTTATACATTTACAAAATTAGAAACCTTCGTACAAAATTATTTTCTTTTAATTTGCCAATCTCTGGCCCCTAATACTTTTTATACTTTGGTGTAGCGAGCTGTGGGTGGTGTCCATTTTTTGCAACTTTTGATGTAATTTAATGATATCATTTTTCGACTGTACGATCTTTGATCACTTTTATGATTTTTTTATTATTTTCAAAATGCACGTGGAAAAGTGCCATTTTCGCTTTTGGTGGCTTATTTTTCCGACGGGTTAAACATAGTTGAAAAAAACACCGTTACATATGGTGAAGATCAGGGCATGTTCGGAGTCGTCGATATCCTAAGTGTTTGTATGATTTTTACTGTGTATTATATTTTATTCCAGTTCTAGGGAAAGGGGGTGATTGATTTGTAGGTTTTTTTTTGTTTATTATATTTTTTTTTTAACTTTTATCTATTATTTAACATTTTTCAGACTCCCTAGGGTACGTATAACCTCAGTTGTCTGATAGTCCTATCACTTATGCTCATACTACGGTAATGGCAGTATATGATGATTTTCTCTCATTCATTACATGTGCTATCAGCACATTGTAATGAGGAGTTAAAACGCACATTGCCTCGGTTTTCGGAACACCTGAGCTACCCTGCGGAGACGGATCGCCGCCCCCGATGACGTCCACGGGAGCGGCGTTCCCAGTAAGATGGCGGCCGCCATGCGCGCGATCTCTTTGAGGCTGCCTGGCACTTTTGCGCAGCCCACGCTGTGAAAACACCGATCGCGGGTGTTAACGTAGCCTTTGCCGCAATCTGCAGCAAAATTTACCGGCTATGGAGAGGCCACCCGTGAGCCCCTTCTCCAGCATCCGGGACCCCCGCCGCCGTGAATACATGGCGCGGTCCGAGATTACCGGCGTATAAACGACCCCAAGAGACGACAGAAGATTTTTCTGTTTTCAAAAGTTCGTCTTATACGCCGATAAATACGTATATATATAGTTTTTCGCTTACACCTTCCAAAAGGCAGAGACGTCTCTAACAAGTTTTTAATGGAGACAACCTTGTAACACCTGTGGTTGGTCTGGCGCAGATCACACACAAACGCCATTAACCATTAAACTAGGTATTCTCTGACCACCCCTCCCTTTCCTGTGAGGTCCATTGGGACTTCCAGGCGTAATTTGCCTGATATCAGAGACCTATTTATAGCTGCCATATATTGCATACGCAGTATTGTAGTATTGGTGGGGAGCAAAAAAACAGTAAACACAAAATTAAAAATGAAAGCATAATTTATGGGTTAAGACATCTGTATAAATAATCACTATTTGATGTCTATCCTGAACCAAGACTAGAACTAGAAGAATAAATATACAATTTATTAATACAACAATTTATTACTAAGCACTCCTGCTACAGAACTGTGCCAAAAAAAACCTGATACCATACCTCTGCAGCGGCAGGAGTAATTAGTAATAAATTGTTGTATAATAAATTGTATATTTCTTCTTCTAGTTCTAGTCTGGTTCAGGAAGACAGCTAAATAGTTGCTTATTTATACAGTTTTCTTTTAACCCCTTATCGACTTTCATTTTTTTCATTTTTGTGTTTCTGTTTTTTGCTCCCCACCATATACTACAATACAATACTGCAGTATTGCAATATATGGCAGCTTTACTAGTGGTATCTTAGATATCAGGCCAAATTACCGGCCTGGAAGTCCAATGACCTCACAGGAAAGGGAGGGGTGGTCAGATAATACCCATAGTTAATGGTTAAAGGGGTATTCTCGCCTGGGCATTCACACTCAGTTTCACTAATCTTCCATTTATAAACTTTTCTTCAAATGGATGTTATTAAAAAAAATGTTCCTGTGTGAAGATAATTTCTCATAAATGTAGTCATTCTGTTCCTTAGAAACCAGATAGCTTCCTCGGTTACGACCACGTCACACTCTGGCAGCGGTGGCCAGACATGAGCTATTGAGTCCTGCCTGACCTCCTGGATTCAGCAATCATTACTACAGGACGGCTGTGGGTCATGTAGTAAATCCCAGACATTTCATATACAAAAACAATTTGTTTCCTTGTGCAATCACTCCAGCAGACGTGGCCGTATCCGAGGAAGCCATCTTGTTTCTAAGGGACAAAACGACTACATTTATGAGAAATTATCTTCACACAGGAACAATTTTTTTAATAACATCTAATTGAAGAAATGTTTATATATGGCAGATTTATCAAACTGAATGTGAGTGCCCAGACGAGAATACCCCTTTAAGGCGTGTGATCTGCGCCAGCACCAACCACAGGTGTCACACAGGTGTCTCCATAACTTGTATGGAGACGGCTCTGCATTTTAGGAAGGTGTTAAGGAAAAAATATATATATATCAACATAGAAAAACTTGAAACTCTAAGACTGCAATAAAAAAACAAAAACAAATATTCCCTTGACATGTTGTAGTTATTAGTCTTATGACATGACCTTTATACTCCATCCTGCACCATCCTACACCATGACACAAGTCACCCTGACACAACTGTTACTTGTTACCTCATCCCATTTTGGAAAATTGTGCCCGAGCATGCCCGAGTGAAATGTAGTCACAAGACAATGGTTACATCAGGCTAAATGGCTAAATGAATGAGTTTTTCATAAAATGTACACATTCTCAGTGGATAAAATACCAAAACGCTCCACAAAGTTTGATACTTAATCTCTCTCTAGTATAACAATACCTCATATGTGGTGATAACCTGCTGTATGGGCACACGCCAGGGCATCAAAGGGAAGCTGCGCCATTCAGAGCAGATTATGCATTGTCTCTTTTTATTGGCTATACAATCTTTTTTTTTTTTTGGCAATTTGGAAATATAAAGGCTTATTCCTGATAGTCCTTAAAGCAGCACAAGAACAATGAGATTATGGTCCCTAGGCATGATCACATAGAGACAGGTTAGCACAGCAATGAACCATTTCCACGGGGTGGAGCTAACCCCACCCATATAAGCTCCCATGGGCACCTTGTATTTTATTTTCTCTAGGTCTCCCAAGAGACAAGATGTAAGACGCAGTAAGGGTTCCGAGCCCTAACACCCGGATTGTATACGCTGTGGAGTAGCGTCCCTTGCTCTGAAGGTGTGCTCCTCCTGGGCAACGGAGGGGCACACGGGTTAATACCCCCCCTTTCCTCCCTTATCCGGCTGGGGTGGTTGCATGCCGTGGGAGTCCTGATTCCATCCGGGTGTGGGCTGGCCTCTGGGGACCTCTGCATCTCTGAAGCGCCAGGCTGGATGGTATTCCGGGCAGACCGGAAGTGACATTGCGCGGCCCCGCGCAAATTCCGGTTTCGGCAGATATGTGCATCTCCCCATGTGTTCCCCTGCAGACAATGCAGAAAGGTTCAGGATCAGCGTCCCACACGCTCGGCATGACCGGAAGTAAGGGGAGGTGGGGTAAGTTTAAAAACTCACTCGAGCCTAGTCTCAGGTTGCACTCTGCCATCAAGCCCGGAGCCCTCTGCTACTGTGGTTAGTACATGGTGAGGGGCTATGCACCTTTCTAGTGGTGAATATGTGCATATTGATCTCTGCTTGTATTATCTGTTTTTTCCTGTTAGATGTCAGCCTCTAACTCAGGAACAAGCCGCAAGAGATCCTTCAATTCTCATCATAGACTCTGCTCTAACTGCAAGCAACCCCTGTCAGATGACATGGATGGCGATTTGTGTAACAGCTGTATTTCTCCACCTCCTCCTACCAATAACCCATCGGCAGATATCTTTGCATGGTTTAAGCGTCAACTTGCGAACGCATTCAATGATGCAAAAAGGGAAAAGGTAACGGGGAGATCCCCCTCTGGTTCAGTTGTTTTGTATGATTCATGTGACAATGATTCTGATATGAATGTACCTTCCTCTGATGCAGAAGATCCAGAGGACTTTTACGTATTAAATAAGGATAAGTTCCCAGCTTTGCTTAAAGCCGTTAAGGATACAATTGAATCTGACAGAAATGTAAATCCAAAAAGGAACAACGGTTTTATTTTCCTGTGTCGAAAAAACAAGGTTCTCCCTAGTCACTCCGTTCTGTTAGACTGGATGAAAATGGACTGGTCTAAGCCAGATAAGAGGATGGACTTAGGTTCTAGGTTTAAGAGCCTCTACAAGCTTGAATAGTCTGCATATAAAGATTGGGAGAATATCCCCAAAGTGGATTTAGCAGTCGCTCAATTATCCAAGAAAGCTATCTTCCCTACAGAAGATTCTTCTCTCTTGTCGGATCCAATGGATTGCAAGGCAGATTCTAGTTTGAAAAAGTCATATACATCTACAGTGGGCGCTTGTAAAGCTTCCCTGGCTTCCATTCCAGTAGCCTGACCCTCAGGGTCTGGCTAAGTGATCTTACCACTAGTATTGATGAAGGTACCCCCAGAGAGGTGTTATCAGACACTATGCCGATAATCTGCAGTCGAATTTCTTGCTGATACTCATCTTGACGTCCTCAAGTGCTCATCTAGATCCCTAGCAGCCTCAAATTCAGCAAGAAGAGCCCTGTGGCTCAAAATGTGGAATGGTGATGTGGTATCTAAGATTAACTTCTGCAATTTACCCTTTTAGCCGGCCTCGATGTTTGGTCCTTAGCTATCCACAATATTGGAATCGCTAGAAGGAAACAAAGGAGCGAAATTCCCTGAAAAGAAGAAACAAAGACTAGATTCTTCCGTTTGCAAAGGAGAAAATCTCCAAAAGCCAAATTAGGGAAACTTCCTCCTAAGCAACCCTCCTTCAGAAGGGGAAAGGAACCCTCCTTGGGTAAGAAAACCGGCTTTGCCTTAAAGTTGGGCCTTTGACGCCAGGAGTCCCTTACCAAAGGTGGGGGCAAGGTTAGGAAACTTTTGGCGTCAATGGTCAGAAACATTGTCAGATGCCTGGGTGATATGCAGTGATATGCAGAGGATATCAACTGGAGTTCAAACAGTTACCTCCGAACAGGTTTTTATTCTCGTGTGTTTCCGGTTCCAAAGCCAGAAGGCAAATGGAGACTAGTGATCAATCTGTCATTCCTCAGCAGCTTCCTGGTCCAGAAGGCTTTTTGGATTGAAATAATTCGTTGAGTGATGACGACTTTACAGAAAGGGGATTTCATGGCCAAAATTGACCTCCGGGATGCATATCTACACATTCCTATCTTTCCTACTCACAGAAAGTACCCGAGATATGCCGTCAAAGATGGACTGGGGATTCATAATTTTCAATTTACGTGCCTCCCCTTCGGAATCTCGTCGGCTCCGAGAGTATTCACCAAAGTGGTAATAGTGCTAACTTCAGTCTTAAGTCTCACCTCACACCCTCTCGCAACAAATGGTCTCCAATCTCAAAAGTCAGCGGACAGATTCGCTATGAAAGTCTCGACAATCGACTCAGTGCCTTGGGCCAGAGCAAGAATGAGGTCCCTCCAAAGAGATCTTTTGAGGACTTGGCGACGGGGCAAAAAGGATCTTCAGTCATATCTAACAGTCTCTCCACAGACGATCATAGATTTATCCTGGTGGCCGGCGCCTTCCTCTCTCCTCAGGGGTGTCCATGGTTCCCTGGCCAAAGAAGGTCCTCACTACGGATGCATCCTCCTGGGGTTGGGGTGCCCATGTAGATCATCTCCAGTTCCAGGCCAAGTGGAAGAAGAAAGATTCTTACCTATCCTCGAATCTCAAAGAGCTGAAGGCGGTCAGATTGGCTCTCTTACATTTCCAGCCAATATTACGCGGTTTCAAGATTCTGGTGCAGTCAGCCAACCTAGCCACGGTTTATTATATAAACAAACAAGGCGGCACCAGAAGTCGCTCCATGATGAAGGAGTGCAACCAGCTCATGAGCTGGGCACAACTCAATGTCCCGTCCATCACAGCAGTCCATATCAAAGGTTGTCTGAATCATTTGGCAGACAGCCTCAGCAGGAATTGTCTTCCACAAGCGGAATGCTCCCCGAAAGCCCTGGCTCTGGACGGTCTATCAATCAGTTGGTCACATCACCTGATATATGTTTTTCCCCCGGTGGTTCTCATCCCACGGGTCCTGACGAAAATCAGAGAGGACAAGGCGGAAGCCATAGCCATCCTTCCTTTTCGCCCACGCAGGGCCTGGTTGTCACTCGCGTGGTCGCTTTCGAAAGAAGATCTTATCAAACTTCCGGTTTCCCACAACTTACTCTCGCAGAGAGGTCAGGTTCACCCGAACCCATGGATGCTTCAACTAGCGGCCTGGAGACTGACAGGTAAAACTTGAAAAATGTAGGTTTTTCAAAGGAAGTCATAAACACTCTGCTATTATCAAGAAGACCCTCTACAGTGAAAGCCTACAATAGAGTCTGGTCTCTGTTTAAGTCATGGTGTGCTCAAAACACCACTACTCCTGATTCTTTGAATTCAGTACTTCAGTTCCTGCAAGAAGGACATCAAAAATTCCTCAAGATCAATACTCTTAAGGTTCAATTTAATGCGATAAACGCACAATTGCAGAATATCTTCTCAGGTAAACCCCTTGATAAGAAATTTTTTCAAGGCTCTCTCAAGAATGGATCCAAATCCTCAACCTCCAGCCCCTTCCTGGGACTTGCCTACGGTTGTGGAACAACTGGTAGGTGCACCATTTGAACCTTTGCAAAAGGCTCCAATTAAGTGGTTGTCAGTGAAAACTCTCTTCCTAGTGGCTATCTCTTCAGCAAGGCGTGTTAGTGAACTACAAGCCTTGTGCAATAAGGATCCATATTTAAGGGACTTAGGAGAATGTCTTATCCTAAGAACCATGCCAGGATTTCTTCCATCTTTCAAGAAATCTGTCTACCAGTTTTGTTTCCAAATCCACAAGATGAGGAACAGAGAAAAGGGCATCTGCTGGATGTCAGAAGAGCAATTCTGATATATCCAAAGAACAAATTTCTTCTGTAAATCCAAAGCACTCTTTTTACAGCTAAGAGGCCCCAACAAGGGGCAGAAAGCCAGCAAAGCTACGCTAGCAAGGTGGATTAGATCTGCCATTGAAAAATGTTATTTTTCTAGCGAAGCTTCCATCTCCCTTGAAGATCAGGGCCCATTCCACCAGGTCAACAGCGACCTCATAGGCTGAGATGGGCCATATCCCTCTGGATGACATTTGCAAGGGTGCAACCTGGTCCAATCCTTTACATTTATTCGTCACTACAGGCTTGACTCATTAGTGGCAGAGGGGTCTAAGTTTGGCAAAAGAGTGTTGCAGTTGGCGTGCTTGACCCACCCTTCACAGTAGGTATTGCTGGTAAGTCTCATTGTTCTTGTGCTGCCTTAAGGACGATCAGGAATGATAGAATTTACTCCCGAAAGGCAGCACAAGGCTCCCTCCCTTCTTAATATGTTTGAAATTATTGCTGTTTAATATTACAACGTGCCCATGCACCTATGGGAGCTTATATGGGTGGGGTTAGCTCCACCCCATGGTGATTGTTCATTGCTGTGCTAACCTGTCTCTATGTGATTATGCCTAGGGACCATAATCTCATTGTTCTTGTGCTGCATTTGGACTCCAGGAATTGCATTTACTGCAAGATTAGATGCACTTTACAAATACTTCATTTTAGTGGGTCTGTAGCTTATTGATGAGATTTTAATAACTCTTGAATGTATGGAGGAAAAGAAAATCGTTGGTTTGTTTTAGTTTCTTTTTGTATTTTTGGGGGGCAGTATATTATATTATCTTTATTCTATAGATCACTATGTTTACCATGATACCTCATTTATACAGTTTTTTTATATATTTTTACAATTTTACTGGGAAAAAAATAAAGAAAGAAAGAAAATCTCATTTGTTTTCGTTATCGCCATCTTTTCGGAGACATAACTTTAATATTTTTTGGTTGACAGAGATGGTTTGGGCTTATTTTTTACGTGTTCAGCTGTCCTTTTGTACCATTTTGGTGCACATTTTGGGAACATTTTTTAAAGGGATTTTATGAAAAATGTAAATTTTTGGCGAGTTTTGGGGGTTCTGTTTTTACTGCGTTCATCGAGCAGGTCCTTTAATGTTTGTGAGTTATTGTACAGATTGCTACAGATGCAGCGATGCCAAATATGTTTTTTGAGGATTTTGTGGTTTTTTACTTTATTAGATGTGTATAGGAAATGTTTGTGTTTAGGGGACTTTTACTTTATTTCATTAATTCTTTTTATTACAAAAACTTTATTGAGTGTTTTAAACTTTTTAAAATTTTTTTTAACAGGTGTGCTTAAACAACCGATGCTTTGCATAATGCACATGCTCAGTGTGCTACGATCGGGTCCTGCTAGAAGGCAGGACCAGGCTCCCAGAAGAAGATTGCGCAGCGCCGGGGCACTGGCAGTACCCGGGGCTGCCATCCGGGCAACAGACACCCCGGTAAGCGCCATGGGGGTCCAAATCACTTGAGTTGCCCCTTACACGTCGCGGTCAAGCGTGACCGCAGGGAGTAAGGGGTTAACACCTGGGATTGGGGGAATCTCCAATCGCGGGTGTGAAAGACGGGTGTCGGCTATAATATACAGCTGACACCCACAGCTTCTGGTGCCTCCTCCCTTCAGGAGCCTGTGCCAGAAGCTTGACGGAATAGTACTGCAAAATGCGGGAACGCACCTCACGCAATCTTCACTAGCTTTAATATTGGTTATGGAGACATAACTTGTTGGAGATTTTTTTATAGTACGTTGCTGAAGGCAACTTGTACCAACGCCCTTGTGTAGTAATAAGGGCCCCTGTGCCGTCACTCCGTTCTTGTCTGCCCACCTCATTTGCGGCCACCTGACTCGGCCGCTTCATTTGTGGCCGCCCACTACATTTGCTGCCGACCACCCTGAGGGTTCCAACAGCAGCCACTTGGATCATCAATCTCATTGGCACGCATATTGTATCCACGGCCACCGGGCCGCATGTTGTATCTGTGGCTGCCTGGCCCCTCTGTTCTGTCTGCCTGTATGCCCCTCTCATTGGCGGCCTGTACCATCCGTGGATTGTGCTCTTGCGCAATCGGCAGACGCCCACCAATCTTATCACCTGACTTAGCACGCCATAATGTATGTACCGATTTTATCTTTAGATGGGTGTATGTGATATATATACACATATATACACACACACTTATATATATATATGCGTGTTTGTGCATGCTGTATGAGTGTATATATGCTGTGTATATGTGTATATACTGTATGTGTTTATATGCATGCTGTATGAGTATATATGCTGTGTATATGTGTATATACTGTATGTGTGTATATGCATGCTATATTAGTGTACATGGTATATATATGCTGTATATATGTGTACATGCTGTATAAGTGTATATATGTGTGTATATGCTATATAAACTGTATGTGTGTATATGATATATGGTGTGTATCTACTCTATGTGTGTATGATGTGTATGCTATGCTATATGTATGTATACGCAGTATGGGGCACATTCATCATTATTTATTATTCATCTGTACAATCTGTGATTTACTGTGATTTATTATTATCTACAACCACTATGGTGCAACTCTACACCAGGTCACACCTGGCGCAGGTAAACCCAGGCGGCACAGCACATCATAGATCCGGCAACTGTCGAGGGGTAGCAGAGGGGGAGAACTGGGGGCAGCAGGGGAGGGGGAACTAGAACTGGAGGCAGGTGGGGAGGACTGGGGGCAGCAGGGAAGGGTGGGAACTAGAACTGGAGGCAGAAGGGGTGAACTAGAACTGGAGACAGCAAGGGGATACTAGAACAGGGGGGAATCAGGAGGGGTCAACTCAAACTGGGGGCAGGAGGGGGGAACTAGAACTGGGGGCAGCGGGGGCAGGACTGGGGGCAACAGGGGATGGGAGGAACTAGAACTCGAGGCAGGAGTGGGGGACTAGAACTGGGGGCATCAGGAGGGGGAACTAGAACTGGGGGCAGCAGGGGCAGGACTAGAACTGGGGGTAGGAGGGGGGACTAGAAGTAGGGGAAGGAGGGAGGAGCTAGAACTGGGGGCTACAGGGGGGAACTAGAACTGGGGGCAGCAGAGGGGGACTAGAACTGGTAGCAGAAGAGGGAAACCAGGACTGAGCGCAGGAGGGGGGGACTAGAATTGGGGGCAGGAGGGAGGAACTAGAACTGGAGGCAGCAGGGGAGTGGGGGACCAGAACTGGGGGCAGCAGGGGGGGACTAGAACTCGGGGTAGCAGGGGAATTGGGGATGGGGGTTCCTAGAACTGGGGGCAGCATGGGGGAACTAGAACTGAGGGAAGGAGGGGGGAACTAGAACTGGGGGCAGCAGGGGGCTAGAACTGGGGACAGTAGGGGGCTAGAACTGGTGGCAGGGGGGGCTAGCACTCGGGGCAGGGAGGGGACTCTGCTCTGAGGTCTATTATAATACAAATGTAGTATTATGTAGTATTGGTTTCTGGGGGGTATTTACTTTGTACTCTGGCTTTTGGCGTGTCTAGGCTTTTGGTTTATAGTGTGGCCCCATGAAGGGTAGCATGACAAGGGTAGCATGACAATGCAGCCCTTGGGCCAAAAAAGGTTGTGCACCCCTGCTTTAAAAATTGTGATTTCAGTCTTGACTTCAGATAATGCTTACAATAGCAGCGATGAATGCTGTGGTCATTAGACCATGAACACAGTAAAGTCGGTTGAAGGCCTGGAAGATGACCATTCCATGTATTACATCTGAAGTTTTATATCCTACACTTGACTGAAAAATCTAGAAATAGGAGAAAATAAGAGGCTGAAATGTGTATTCTGAGATGGGTATGGAGATGAAAATTCTCTCCTTTGTGATTTCTTTTTAATCAAACTCCAGCCGTCACTTTTCCATGAAGAAAAAGCAAGCTGCAAATATTTTGATTTCTTGTTGCTTGCGGCTTGAGCACTGCACACAGATTTATAATATACAACCTTTTCCCCTCTTGTGCCAACGGGTTAAATCTATATTTTACTGCTCATTTACGCAGGCAAGCTCATGATAATTTATGACTTTTCTAAGTATTTTATCTTAATTACACTGATGATTTCTGTCAAATTTTGTCATATTGATAGCTGATTATATTTATTTTTCTTTTTTTTCCCTGGCATTTCACATTTTAAGTCAGTTCAACGTTGTACTCACTGAAATTACAAAATCACTTGAGGACGTAAACTCAATTAATTTAAGTACTCGTTCTAATTCAATGCAACATTTCTTAAGGCATGGCAAGCTAATTAGTTAATTAAATAAAATGTATCATGTTTACACAAAAAAACACCATTATTTATGAAACTCTTCCTGCTCACAATAGATGTTATGTAAGTATATCATAAAAAAGAGTCTGTTTTGCTTTATATGTAGGACATGCACACATCTAGCATCACTCTTTTTTAGAAAAATGCCCTCAAAGCACCAATTTACTCAAAGGTTAATTAGTTAGGCCTGGAGAAAAACAGGCTAGAGCTCCACTAAAGGAAAAATAATGGGGCACATTTACTAAGAAAGTCGGAAACTCCACTAAATGTGCTCTTCCCCTGTATAATGCTGGGTGCGACCGATTTAAGAATGTGCACGAGAAATCATAAATCTAGCACTTCCCCGCACTGGCCTGACAGAGTTCACCAACTTTTTTGTGGGGCACCTTTAACATAGGGCGTGCTACAAACTTTGCATGTTAAATACGGCGCTTGGTCTGACTGAGATCTGGAACGGCCCCTAATTTGTGGAGGCTAGAGCAGATTCCCCACAAAAGGGTTGTGTGCAACACAATAGTGGCATATATATGTATATATTGAGGGGGTGTTTGTGAGGGAATAATGGCTCCTGTATATAATAATAATAAATATATATACATGTGTGTGTATTCTGAAGTATTATGTGCGGGATGGGGGCCTCCCTGGACCGCCTACTTGCTCCACAGCTAGACGGTGATTGACTCGGTGCGTCATGCGGCAGTCACCCCCCCTAATTCCGCCCACAATCCCTCCCCACAAAGCAGCTCCTAGTGCCGAATTTCTGGGTGACAGGTCCTCTTTAACCGTGGCCACTGCAACATTTAGTTTTGCACTGGTGGCCATATTGAAAAAGATAAGAGCACATTGTGAAAGAAATAATCTTAAATATTAATGTTCACAGAAAGCAGCAAGTCTCACTGGAATAAATGAACAAAAGGTTGTTCGCTGGTAGATAGAATCTTTTATACCAACTAAATATTATTGCATCAATAAGTAAATTGTACACAGTAAATCATCCCCTTTATATCTGCCTAATATCATTGATTAGTGCTCATTATAAATAGGGATCTGTGAAAGTGAATTAAAATACATGAGAAAATGGGACATGCTCTACAGGCGGTCCCCTACTTAAGAACACTCGACTTACATATGACCCCTAGTTACAAACGGACCTCTGGATATTGGTAATTTATTGTGCTTTAGCCCTAGGCTGCAATGATCAGCTAAAACAGTTATCAAAGGTGTCTGTAATGAAGTTTTAGTGTTAATATTGATTCTTATGACAACACAACATTTTTAAAATCCAATTGTCACAGAGACCAAAAAAGTTCTGGCTGGGATTACAATGATAAAAAATACAGTTCCGACTTGCATACAAACTCAACTTAAGAACAAAGCTACAGCCCCTATCTTGTATGTAACCCGGGGACTGCCTGTATATCTTTTTACATCTCACTCATGGTACGGTACAGTGGGCATTACTGCCATGTAAATGCATGACCGTATTGCCCATTGTAGTGAATTCGGCCATATGAAAACGGTATGAAAACGGTACGGTAGAGGTAACACATGGTTGTTTTAATATGTTTGTGTGAAAGGGGCCTTAGAAATAAGACTTATCAAAGTTTACTCACATTAAACTGATAGTTAGTAGATGATAATTGAACTAATTAAAGTTTAATTCTCTTATTTGTTATTTGCACATTATTATGTTTCTCTTTCTTCTGTATTAATAATTTGATATGATTTCTCATGACAATTTTTTTGTTGTAACAGATCTCCTTGAGTTACTAATACTTAGATCCATATACTTACTAGAGTCTGTTTCTGTTTGCCAGAAAATTAATTTCCATTTGCATTAAATATAGAACTGTGATATAATAAAACAAACGACTACTCTGGGAATCCAATTATGTAATGAAGGTTTGAGAGCTAGAATTGAATTGGAACTACTATATTAAACTTTCAAATAACAGCTTTTGGGTGTGTTATTCTGGAAATAAGAGTTTTGGCGTGTTCTGTGTCCTTGAGCAAAATAAGTGGAATGAAAGAAAATAACTGCATTCTGTCTGTAATTTTTCCCCTCCTATATTTATTTTTATTGAAGGTCTTGGTAGGAAATGTATTACTATGTGAATAAAAATGTTTCCTAGGGTCATCTAGAAATTCATATAGCACAAGTAAAATTATTAACTCTCTATCAACTGTATCATTTTCTGATACTGTGGATACAGTCAGATCCTTAAAAACAAGCTGCAGTCAGAGATTAAATATACACAAACTTCACCTCCAACTCTGCCCCAATGTAGGTATTTCTGAATACTGGGAAGGTTTCCGTGGTATGCATCTTTATCTGTTACAGAGACACCTATTGGACACTGAAGGAAATTTTTGGCTGTATGCTACACATACCATACTGTTTTGGTATGGGTATCATACAGCCACATTCATTTCAATGTGAATGGAAGTGTTGCTCAACGTACCATACTGTAGATGGAAAAACATATGGCCAGCCTTCACTCCTCCCTACGGATGTGGGAGGGATGATCCGCACTCGCCCTCCCCTTTTCCAGCCAAACCTATGCCACATCTGAGTCGCAGCCCAGGCATAGCCTACAGCATGGTAAAGGGGCCTCAAGGTATTTAGGAATGTATCATTGCATGTAGTTGGTCAAATATTTTAAAATAATATATATTTTGCTTTGTTTCCAGTACCCAAAGGCTTTTAAGATTCTGAAAGAAACTGAAAACAAGCGACTGTGGCTGGATTATCATTCAGTTACTTACTCCATGTCCCCAAGTACATGCCCCAACACTACAGCTTTCCATACTTACTAAAAAAGAGTTCCCCATTTATGTCAACCTTTAATACCCCATTTCAGCATAACTAGGATAACAGTAAACAGTATCACTTATATCTAGATGACAACATTTCCTAACAGACCATGCAGGGCTCCTTTTTACTGCCTCTAAAGAGATAACATAACAGAATGACCCTATGCATAGCTGTCTGAGCCTTACTTCTTCAGGGGTATTTTTTTGTAATGCATCATTGCTATAAAATGGTCTTCTCAGTGAGTTCAAGACCATGCAGAATAAGACTGTAAATTTGCAGCCCTCTTCTTATTTAAAGGTAGAGCACACTTACTCTTGGTGACATCATTTAAGAGTAGAAGCAGACTTAGTGGTACAGTGCTGCTAATGGTACTGATAACGGCACTCTTGATGGTAGTGTGCCACTCAGTTAGTATGTCCTACCATATAGTAGCTTAGTGGTAGCATGCCCAGCAGCAAGGTAGCATCTTATGTTATCTTTTGAGGGGCAGCAACAGGGATCCCTATATTGCCTGTTGGGTTAGGACAGCTAGGTGAATCTAACAGTTGAACTGTTCAAACCCTGATCACAAGCTGGGAAAACAGTAGTAACATGCCTACAAGATCTAGCCTCAAGCAGCAGCTGCAAAACAGGACATTAAACCCAGTAACAGGACTTAGTAATATACACTGGCCAGTAATTCTCTGATTTTAGAGGCACAAGCCCAAGTTAGATATTACCATCAACAAGAGACAGTGCTGGTTCTACCATACAAAGCTATAATCACCTTTATGTTGTATGTCTCTTTGACTTGTTAGCATGGTCATGAGTAAGCACATATTTTAATTAAAATATTAAAAGTTCATTTTTCTCATATCAATATATTATTCTCCAAAATGTACTCAATCTTCAATGATTAACTTAACATAAGATAGTGGGCAAAAATCATCCTCTATCTGCACGTCACATAACATTCCTAAAAAAAACTCTGAGAGAAGTCAGTCAGGAAATTTATCATCATGTGACTTCACAAATTATAAAATCTTATCATGGTTGGGGCATATAAGGTAAACACATTATTATTTTTCCCCCTCCCTTTCACACTGGAGTGATGGTTTTGCTATTGTGGACATTGTCTCTGAGACATATGCTTTGAAGGTATGCTTAGCACAATGGATTTCAGCACCGTATACACTCACCGGCCACTTTATTAGGTACACCTGTCCAACTGCTCGTTAACACTTAATTTCTAATCAGCCAATCACATGGCGGCAACTCAGTGCATTTAGGCATGTAGACATGGTCAAGACAATCTCCTGCAGTTCAAACCGAGCATCAGTATGGGGAAGAAAGGTGATTTGAGTGCCTTTGAACGTGGCATGGTTGTTGGTGCCAGAAGGACTGGTCTGAGTATTTCAGAAACTGCTGATCTACTGGGATTTTCACGCACAACCATCTCTAGGGTTTACAGAGAATAGTCCGAAAAAGAAAAAACATCCAGTGAGTGGCAGTTCTGTGGGCGGAAATGCCTTGTTGATGCCAGAGGTCAGAGGAGAATGGGCAGACTGGTTCAAGCTGATAGAAAGGCAACAGTGACTCAAATCGCCACCCGTTACAACCAAGGTTGGCAGAAGAGCATCTCTGAACGCACAGCACGTTGAACTTTGAGGCAGATGGGCTACAGCAGCAGAAGACCACACCGGGTGCCACTCAGCTAAGAACAGGAAACTGAGGCTACAATTTGCACAAGCTCATCGAAATTGGACAGTAGAAGATTGGAAAAAATGTTGCCTGGTCTGATGAGTCTCGATTTCTGCTGCGACATTCAGATGGTAGGGTCAGAATTTGGCGTCAACAACATGAAAGCATGGATCCATCCTGCCTTGTATCAACGGTTCAGGCTGGTGGTGGTGTCATGGTGTTGGGAATATTTTCTTGGCACTCTTTGGGCCCCTTGGTACCAATTGAGCATCGTCTACCTGAGTATTGTTGCTGACCATATCCATCCCTTTATGACCACAATGTACCCAACATCTGATGGCTACTTTCAGCAGGATAATGCGCCATGTCATAAAGCTGGAATCATCTCAGACTGGTTTCTTGAACATGACAATGAGTTCACTGTACTCAAATGGCCTCCACAGTCACCAGATCTCAATCCAATAGAGCATCTTTGGGATGTGGTGGAGCGGGAGATTCGCATCATGGATGTGCAGCCGACAAATCTGCGGCAACTGTGTGATGCCATCATGTCAATATGGACGAAAATCTCTGAGGAATGCTTCCAGCACCTTGTTGAATCTATGCCACGAAGAATTGAGGCAGTTCTGAAGGCAAAAGGGGGTCCAACCCGTTACTAGCATAAAAGAAAAAGTGTTTTTGTGATGCACACTATCCCCTATAGGAGCTGCCAAACAGTCACACATGGATCCTACATCTAGCAATTAGTAAAAATAAAACAGTCTGACCGGAGCTCCTTGTGTGTCCTTTTATATATCCTTTGATAAATCGACAATTTCACTCTTTTCCCAACTATGTTCCAAATTCTTCAGTACACTTCCACACAAACGGTATTTGGATGGGAATAGATCGCTATTCAGACAGTTTTAAGCTGCGTTTTTTTGCATCCTGTAGCCAAATAGTGTACAGCTACTATAGAAGAGATTAAGCAGCAGATAGGGTAGTATGTTCAAATATATGGAATTTATTTTCTTAAAGCATACTCACAAAATAGAATAAAATCATGCGCATATAAAATCCACCATGTGGACGCCAGACTCGCTAGTTCGCCCGACCCAGGGTTTCGCTACCACGGCTTCTTCCGGGGCGTAGCTAGCATGGTGTACCTAATAAAGTGGCCGGTGAGTGTATTTTATTGTTGGTTTTCCAGTAGGTTTTTTTTTTTTGAGAGTTGGGTAAAAAATTGTGTCATGTCCTATACTGCCATATTTTCAGTGGTGGAATTACCATGGAAACTACTGTGGGTGGACAAAGGTGAGTAAGTCTCATTGTATGAACCCTATTAGCACATGGAATCATATTATTATTATTATTTTTGAAGTTTTACAAACATTTGGCAAAATAATCTACAGTGATTGGAAGTGACAGTGACTGGACCCTAGAAGATCTTTTTTAATTAACTAAAAGTTCAATGTCTTATCTGTCACCTATTTCTATGAAAATGTTGCTGCATGTGTCTTAATGTATTTCTATTCAATTTCTGGAACATTAATTAGGCTCATTTTCATTCCAGTCATTACATGCGCGGTATATCTTCAGAGTTCATATAAATGAATTATCCACTGTCTGTGCATAATCGGCTTGCAAATGGATTTAGCAACCTTATAATCCTTGAGACATTTGCTCCCAATTTTTTTTCATTTTTTTTTTTGATTTGTGTTGCTGTAATTAATATGAGATAATTGTAAAAATGTTCATTTAGACGATCAACCAGTATTAGGCAGCATATTAATATTAGGAGAAGCAGATGTTAGACTTTCCCAACATGTTATATGAAAGTTAAAAAAAGAAGGTTGATGAAAGAACTTTAATAGTGATTTGGAAAGAATGATTTTTTGGACTATAAGGTGCACAAAAAATCCTTAGATTTTCTCAGAAATTAAAGGTGCGCGTTATAGTCCAGTGAGCCTTATATATGAACTGTACTTACAGACAACAGCTGCCTTGTACTGTGCACAGATCTGCCACCTGCTGGTCATACATCCTTATAATCAGGTGCGCCTTATAATCCAGTGCGCCTTATATATGAACCTAGACATTTTAGCAGGCATTTATTGATGGTGCGCCTTATAATCTGGTGCACCTTATAGTCCGAAAAATACGGATGTATTCCTTTTTAGTCATATGTTGCCAAAATAAAAAAAAAATGATATTGTTCAAAGTATCAATAAATCTAGTGTCATGTTTTCAATTTTACTTGTTTTTAGTTTTGACAGTTGTATTCACAAAACATTCCCAATACACTTCTGTTATAAGTAATACATCATTTTAATTCAATTTAATTGTGTTTGTAATATAGCAAGGGCGCTTCTGGTGACACTTCCCATGATAGTTTCTGAGCCACAGTACAGCATGCACTGCTTGACCCTCATTGACGGTGGGACTTTTGGGACGTGCAGCAGAAAATGGATCAGTTGCATTTTTGTACTGACCAATATTATTCCCTACTCACTTTTCACTGCACACTTCCATATCTAAAACATGAAGGGACAGTCCCTGACATGCGCAGCCATTGCATTCATGAGGTATTTGATTCCACCTGATATTCTTACATTTAAAGTACGGCTGACACACTGTCCATACACCCCCTGACGAAGCTGGGTGCGAAACGCGCGTCGGAGTGTCGGACGGTGTGACTAGGTTAGGCAACATGGCGACTGGTGGGTATTTAATTTGGTCCCATATTGTTTATTAGGTTTGCAATATTGTGCTGATGCACAAGTACATGATTGTACTTTTGATACCGCATCGCTTATCTGTTGTGTGGAGCCTTAGTACTTTGGAAAATCTTTTTACCAGCGCCTATGATGTAATTTCTTGTTTTATGTGTTGCCTCTCCATGAATGTTCACACTGTCCGTGTTGTTTTGCTTTGTGTTTTTAGGTCCTTTTTAATGGGGTATTTTTAGTCAGATAATATTTTGTGATGTAATTTATGAATACATTGTGCAATAAAGACTTGTTTTCATTCACAAAGTCTTAATTATTTACAGTTATGGAGATATGATAGGACTTAGTACAGTTTTTATAATGCAGGAATTTTATTTAATATAGGATGCATTAGGTACAGGTTCCAGTTAGGTTGAGCAGTGATGGTGAACCTTTTAGAGGTCCAGTGCCCAAGCTATAACCCAAAACCTGCATATTTTTTGCCAACACAGCAATTCAAGCAGTAACTTATCACAATCTTCTTGCTCCGTGCTATACCACAGCTTTCAATGGGCCTGAGGGCACCTATATCTTTGTCAAAAGGAGAAGACATTTGGATTGCCACTGAAGCTTCCCTTGACAGCCTCCTAAACAGGAAGATTCAGGGGTCACACAGAAGGAGCTCCAATGATAACCTGACCATGTCCATACCTCCTCTCTCTTCCTGCAGTCTCAAGTAGGCCAGGATGCTTCACATTAAAATAATGCTAAGCATGGCAAATCCTGGGACAGCAGGAGGATCCCTGTCTGGCAAACTCTTTCATGGGGCAAAAGCCCAGTTCCCACTGAGAGGGCTCTGAGTGCCACCTCTGGTACATGTGGCATAGGTTTGCCACCACTGTACTAGAGCAATGGCTGTGAGGTTTGAGTCACAAGGACTGAAAATACAGTATTGAGAGACTTCCCTCCATCACCCTGTCAGATTGCTACAATTTTAAATTATATCTTCACACAGAACCTAAATAAAGCTGCAACTCATGGTTACCAAGACACACGCCTGATGCAGTAAAATTGATAGAACTGGAGGAGATTCTTCTGACTGTAAATAATTCCAAACTGATAGCATGTTTTCCTGCAACTTTCTATTGCACAAATGAAGTTCTGATCATTGCAAATGAATAGGAAGTCATTTAGTATATTATACACATCTATCTCTTTCCTTAGTTTCCTTGGTTACTTTGTGGTTCATTCCTAGTAACCTTCCCTTGGTTGCTTTTATTGAAATGGACCTTTATAATGATGGAAAAATCAATCCTCATTGCCATTTTACTAATGAATGGATTCAGAATGGCATGTCTTTATATGCCTGTCAATCAATACCAACTTCCAGCAAAATTTACATTTTATATATTATGATTGGCTTTCCATTTTAATTACATTAGTCTTACAAATTAAAATACGTGTAAAGCCTTGTGGTTTGTTTGTTATTTAATTCACATGCTTTTGGTGGGTTTAAACAAATTGAGTTTTTGATCCAATTAGTTTTAGCTGTAGTCTAAAGTATTAGGAGGAAAAAGAATTATGGAGGAAGAGGGGTCCTAACTTTATATTCCCCTTTTTAACCACAGTTAGTTTTGGATCTGTAGACTACACCAATAAATGCATGTTTGATTCTAGCCTTACAGTGACAACTGCTCATGAAGTGGAGTATTACATGTCAACCCTAATAGTAAATAGACCTTCTAATAGTAAAAAGACCTTTCAAGTATAGATTATGACCTACTCACTAAACATCACAGGTATAAGTTCCCATCTTGATTTATAGATCAAAGGAAAACATGGCATAATCCATATTTCAGCTTCACCACTGTCCCTTATAATTACAGGCAGGCTTCTGCAGTTCCTATAGGGCAGTGGTGGCGAACCTATGGCACGGGTGCCAGAGGTTGCACTCAGAGCCCTTTCTGTGGGCACTCAGGCCATCCCCCCAATTTCACCAAATAGGGCCACATCCACCAAATCTTCCTGCAGTTCCAAGCAACTTAAGGGATGCTGCTCTCAGTGATATTTTAAAGTAACACATCACTGGCTGTTTGAAACTGCAGGAAAAGTGAGAAGGTGTTGACTGAACTGCATTGTCTTTGGAGGTCATCCAGCTGGACCCACCATTCTACCTGGAAAGAAGCTACAATGATGGTCTGAATGTGCCCACCTTCTTTCAGCTGCATTGGTGGCATTAGGAGAGCCAATACAATTGAATGATGTTGAAGAACAGGTAGCAATAAGTTACTGCTTGAAATGCCATGTCGGCACTTCAGGGTAAATAAGTGGATTATGGTTTGGGCACTCAATCTCTGAAAGGTTCGCCATCACTGCTATAGGCTAAGAGTACTGCCGGGAATAACAGTGTTAATATTTTTATGAACTGGGTATTTAGGGATGAGATGATACCTATTGTGTTGTGATATTTTAACTTTTTTTCTTTTTTATATTATATAATGTTTTATATGTATGTGGGGGGGGGGGGGCTTCTTTTCAACCTGAGCGGTCACTGATGATATGTAATGGACACTCTCTCCCACTGATTGTTCCCCCTCTGAAGCAGAAGACTCCTCATTGGATGCATCAGGATTAGAGATGAGCGAGCACTAAAATGCTCGGGTACTCGTTATTCGAGACGAACTTTTCCCGATGCTCGAGTGCTCGTCTCGAATAACGAACCCCATTGAAGTCAATGGGAGACTCGAGCATTTTTCAAGGGGACCAAGGCTCTGCACAGGGAAGCTTGGCCAAACACCTGGGAACCTCAGAAAAGGATGGAAACACCACGGAAATGGACAGGAAACAGCAGGGGCAGCATGCATGGATGCCTCTGAGGCTGCATAATCGCACCATTATGCCAAAATTATGGGCAACAGCATGGCCATGACAGAGTGACAGAATGAAGCTAGATAGCATCTAAAACATGCAATAATTGACCCTGACACTATAGGGGACGGCATGCAGAGGCAGCGGCAGCAGGCTAGAGAGTGGCATGGCGACATACCCTAAATGGACTCAGGCTTCAAACCAATGGGTGGCAGAGAGGAACCAAAGGAGGTGAGCAAGAAGCGCTCAAATAATATCGGTACATGATAAAAGTTTGCCAGTATATTTTGTGGATTACACAGCAGGGTGGCGACAAAGTTAACATGGAAGCCATGAAAACAACCCAAAATTCTGCCTGACACAGCTCGTTTGATAAGGGGACCATGTATGGAGGCAGTGAACTAGTAGTAGATTAAAGGTGCTGCAGTTAAAACTATGTTAGTTGGATCTTGGCATGGAGCTGGCGCTCCGCTGCCAGGCGTGCTTTCGCCAATCCAAGCCCCTGTCTCTAGGCTACTCCCCAAACAGCACTTCTAAGAACCTTTTGTATAAGATCAAGTGTAGTAGCGTTCTTATAAGTTTAGGATATGCCGGGTGAGGGGAATGTAAACAGATGCGCAAGAAGCGCTGAAATAATATCGGTAAATGATAAAAGTTTGCAAGTATATTTTGTGGATTACACAGCAGGGTGGCGAGAAAGTTAACAAGTTTGATGTGGAATGCCCTGTAATAGCTCTTGGGCGGTGTGCCTTTTATCGCCTAGGCTCAGCAGTTTGAGCACCGCCTGCTGTCGCTTAGCGACGGCACTGATGCTGTGCCTAGAGCTACCGACTGATGGCGCCATGCCCACGGATGGTAATTCGGAGGAGGAGGAGGTAGAGGAGGGTTGGGAGGAGGTATAGTAGGCCTTTGAGACCTGGACCGAGGTAGGCCCCGCAATTTAATCGCATAAATCCAGCTGACATCCACCAGAATCAGACGGTATTTTCAAATAAAAATTTTCTTTCTTTATTTAGTTCATTTAAAAGTGGTTAAGGGACAAGCATTGTATGATGTCCAACGCGTTTCAGGCGCCAATTGCGCCCTTAATCATGGACAATATAACACAGTAACACCAAACAATTTATGGTGAATGCAAGACATGGATAAAGTTTAGACCCCGCCTTAAAGAGGCGTGTGTGCTAATCAAGCAACCAGAAGCAGTATTGCGTTCAGCTTGAGAATCACGTGATCCTGTGTGGGTATGGTAGTCAGGACAACCTGACCACGTGATCTCACACGGAAGCAACAACAACAAACTGATAAACATGAATGGTGACGGGATAATAGTGGTAGAATTAACCCCTCCATGTTATTGACATTGGATGTAATGACCACAAGCAAATAAAGATCAAGAAGATATTGGGCAATGTTGGTATTAATGTTGATGTTGTTGAGCGGAGGAAACAATATGGCAAGAATTAAATGACCACTGTAGGGGACAATGGAGTGGGAAAAGAAAAATATAAGAAAAGGCACATTGTAATGCATGTGAGTACCAAGACATGCAAGGAGGGGAATGGAGATGCTGGTGTGAGCAATGACAATGCTGTATGGGCTAATGGTAATGTAATGTTAACTCATTCCTGATGTTCATGCCTTTGGGAGCCATGGTGTCTAACTGTAGGATCCAAAAGGCTTCCCTATCCAAGAGTAGCCTTTTGATGTCCCCTCCCCTCCTAGTGGTGTGAACCTTTTCAATGATGAAGGCTAAGAAATTTTCAATTGTTCTATTATGGAAATTCCGAAAATGGGCAGATGCACCACTTATGTTTCTGGATTCATTGCCATTGACATCATTTATATGTTCCAATATCCGTGTTTTGAATTTTCGTGTGGTGCAACCCACATACATGATGTTGCATGCCTTGCACTTAATGCCATAAACAACATGGAAACTGTTGCATGTAAGATGTTGTTTGATTTTAAATGTTTTGTTCCCTAAGGTGTTGCAAAATGTTTTAACCGGAACAACAAAATTACAGGTGCGGCACTGTCTTGACCCACACCTGAAAAAACCACAGTTGTGTAGCCACGTTTGACGTGATGTACTGTCTTTCACAAGTGAGGGAGACAAAATGTTGCCGAGTGTGCATCCCTTTCTGGCCACCACTTTGCACCCGTTAGCCAAGATTCTCTCCAATTTATCATCCTCTAGAAGTATGGGGAGGTATTTGTCAATAATTTGTTTGATTTTATGGAATTGTGAACTGTACTGTAGGGAAAGTACTGGAACAGTACTGTGATTCTTTCCATTGTTGGGCCTAAATTTCTTGTGTAATAATGAACTGCGGTCTTTTTGACTGGTTATATTGTACGCCCTATCTAGTGTCCATTGTGGATAACCTCTCTGTGATAACCTGTGGGATATGTCTTTTACTTCCCTGTGAAAATCTGTGTCCAGGCTACAATTTCTTCTACTCCGGGTCATTTCCCCCACAGGAATTGACCTAACAGTATGCTTAGGGTGCTGACTGTTGAAATGCAGGATTGTGTTCCCTGCCGTGGGTTTTCTGTGTGTGGTGGAAATGATGTGTTTGCCTGTTTGTCCCTGTAAATTCAAATCCAAAAATGCAACATCAGTTTTGTGAGAATAATGTGTAAAGCGGAGGTTGTAGTCATTTTGATTGATGTACGATTCAGCCATGGGGCAATTCTAAAAACAACCTCAGTAGGTGAAAAGCCTATTTAATCCCTAGCGCTGTCATCAACTATATTACTCCCAATAGAGATTTTTACTTTAGTCTCTAGAGTAAGTGGACTAACATATTCATTGATCCCTGGCTGTAGTCTTTACAGTTGCTTTAGTTACAGGATAGGGTTCAGATTACCCAGAAAAGAGGACCACCCACACAAGTTCATAGCTACTTAACTTTGGTAGCTGTACTTAGCCAATCTGCAACCTCTGGAAGGGGTAAAGCGGCTTCGGAGTATGTTTAACTGGTGTTTTCACTACTTTACCTACATTATACTAAGCATATATAAACATACTTGTAAATGGACAGTAGCAAAAGTGAATCTAAGTGATACTCAGTACTTATCCATCACGGAGCATATAGAGTCGTAGACCGGTGTCTCACCCTGTGGGTGCACTGAACCATCATAGGGTAAAGGGCCCTTGGCTGACATTGCTTGTCACCTCTTTGCCATAGTCCACCCTCCATCCATGGGTCCCAGTTTTACTCCAGTCTTGCTTCCTCACCTGTGAAGCCGGTTTCTATAAAAACAGGAGTACAGATAACACTACTGCGCCAGTGAGGGTCACGGACTGTACTGATCCAGGCTCCTTTCCCCTAGGCTTTCTGGTAACCAGTATGGTCACTTCATGTGTTATAGCTTTATAGGTTTTACCTTCTAGGATGGACCTTTCTTATAACACTAAGGCCTCTATCAGCTATTTCAAAGTCTCATAGTTGTTGATGAACTTACTAGATCACGTCAGGAATCATAAGGAATCCCAAAAGACTCACATTCTTACCCTCTTTACACCACTCCATCAGTGCCTTCACCTCCGCCTCCTGTACAGACAGGTAGGTTAGGAGTGGTTCTGCTTTTATTACCTCATGTTGTGTGACCACTGCACATCTGATGTAGAATTAACCTCATTCCTGGTTTCTAAAGCCATCTACAAAAAACTCAAAATGCAGATTAGTGATATATTCAATTTTGACATATTAAAAGGTAACTGGTTCATTAATCATTAAGTTAATATAAAATTTTAAATACAATCCGTGTACCTCATGTCTCCCCCCTTTGAATCTAGCGAAAGTAGTGGAGCTGGATTCAATGTAATACATCATAAAAAGGGCACATTATAACCAAGGTTTCTAGTTATGAAGAGGTCAAATAGTATCAGGATAGTCTAAAACTACTACAGAAGCTTTTTATGCATAGGCAGCAGTAGGATACAAAACAAAGAAGGGTCCAGGTTGTCCTGTTACACATGATCAGCAGAGCTTCTGGCCTGTTTCCTCTCCTCAGTAAGGTTCTTGGCTTAAACTTAAATGAGAACAATAGAAAGTGAACAATATACTCCAGAAAAAAACAGTTTTGGGACCGATGCTGATGTATCAATGCTGTATAATAGGAGACATACCGTATACAAATTCCTTAGACCTTATTATAAAACTATACAGTCATACTGGGGGCACATGCTGAGGGACACATACTGGGGGCATATACTGAGGGCACATACTTGGGGCACATGCTGAGGGACAGTGTTACTGAACAGAAGCATCACTAGATCCAGTGACGTAGGAAGCTTCTAGGGGTGTTATAGCTTCTGCCTAAAAAGCTCCTAATAATTATCTCAGTCATAGCTGCTGAATAGGACTGATAGTATGATATCATAGGGAGGTTTTACTCCTGGTTAAACCATTACAATTACAGGAGTTGCAGCGAATCAAACCCAAAATCTGCTTATGGCCATCAGGGTTATCAGTCCTCAGTAATGAACACACATTCTCATCGTCCCCCTCCCCCCTCCTGTGTTCACTGAGTCCAAAACAAGGGGGGGAGGCAGCCCCCTCCTTCTCCCTGGGCTGTCTGTAGTACTACATGCCCCAGCATGCCAGGAGAACAAAGAAGGAATCTAACACACCATTGTAACATCTAAGTTCACTGTATCGTCGTACACAAATTGCTAAAACTTTTGGCCACACCCTTCAAACTTTAGGTGTATTTATAAAGTTTTATACTACATGTCTGATGTTATTAAACATACATCACTGGACTTCTCAGGTCCAAACCTGCAATGAACAATGTCCACAATTGTGTGCTGGACTTTTCTCACATCTGGTAACTCTGATGAAATACCATTAGCACTATACATGATATAGACAAAACACATATTTATATCTTTGCCATAATCTGCAGGACTGTATAATGGAATAAACTCATAGAACATCTACAGTGTCTGGCAAGGGTCAGCTCAGAGAATCCAATTCGGACTGCACAACCGTCCAGGAGCTCTCCCCACAGATGTCCAAGATCCATAACAAATATGTTACTACCCGGGTTTTTGGACTTTGAAGTTCTAAGAGGTGACTCTTAGATAAGCAGGTACGGTCTCCCACATTTATTCCCTGGTTACTATATCTTAGTTGTCCTTTAAAGTTACACCAATAGCCAAATACAGCTAAATGCAGCTGAGCGGACTGTGGGTGCAAATCCAATGATCATTAGGCAATCCACTATTCACCATACCACTGGTCTACTAAAGTATATCAAAGTGAGATGCCCCCTACAAGAGAAACATCTGAAGACTATTTCTTTGTTCTTTGTTGGGAGCCCGCACTTTTTCTAATCTAGTCATGACCGGATATATTCCAGTGTGGGGGTTGGGTCTAGGTGCCACACTGCACATGTCTCACGCCAGTCTGGGGCTTTGTTTCCATACACTATGCAATTCATCCACCATTTTAGGGTGGAGGTAGAACTTTTCCTGAATTTTGTCTTAGTCTTTTGTCTGTCCAACGTTTTTGTCCGTCATCGTCATAACACTCATACAACACACAATTTCCTGTAGCTGTCTCTTTATAACCTCCTCTGGTCACTTCCTCTGTAACTTTCTTCTATCCACTTGCAATTTCCATCGTATCATTATCATGCAACCAGCCTTTGTTCTTTTAAGAACCTTTTCCATTTACTAACATCCAAACTACCATCTTTTGATATACTTGCTCTTTTCCAACATTCTCTGACATCCTTTTACAGCCTCTTTTCCCTCTTTCTCTTTTACGATTTGTACTGCTGGTTTCCCTCCGAATTGCCTCTCATCCTACCTAGCAATTTTTCCCATAATTTTCTAAATATCTCTAGTGCCGGCACACACTCACAGTCTATCTTCCTTAGGGCAGTTTATACACTTTTATTTTATTTTTATTTTTTCCCAAACCGTACTGCCCGTCAAGTATGACCGTAGTCCCCTTCCTTCAAGCAGATTGGGATCCTACCACACAAAAAAATGTATAAAGTCTGACTGTCCAAACTCAGTCTCCTTTGTCTCAAGTGAATTACGATCCACCAACTACTGTTCAAGGCTGACTCTTTAGATAGGGGGCTATTCTAGGATGTTACTTTCTTAAAACCAGTACAGTACAGTATCACAATAAAGCGCTATCAAACACACATGTTCAAACTCACACAATACCCATATACCCTACCACACATCACATGGAGTTTACAAATAAAATAACAAGATTCTTTGGACTGGGCAATATAGGCATGCAACTCACCGGACGTGGGACAATCCAAACAAGGAGAGACAGAGCAAATTGTAAGAATAAGCTTATTACCTTTTATTTGTGCAGTTGCTTGATTTGTCTGTCCTGAAAAGGATGATCCCCAAAATGTCCGGTAAGCTTCAAGCAGTGGTCCAGTCTCATTCCGGGTTTCTCGGCACCAGGTTCTTGGAGAAAAATCTCCTTTCTCGGATGTGATGTGTGTCCAAATTATTATATAGTACGAGCTGCTCGGTGAATCACTCAGACCTTCATAAGTGTTTGAGAGAATTCCAATTTATTTAGTCAAGAAAGAGTTTTTATAGGTTCTTGGGACAAAGGAACCTACTGAGCATGTCCACATTCCAATAGCCCTGAACAGGATGTATCTGAAAGATGATCTGTGTGCGCGGGGGATGGTACTATGCATAGAGGCAATGTAAAGATACATAGTGTGAGAACACAACAGAAAATGGATTCTATTCCCTCACAATTCCTCCCTTTTGTGAATAATTTCAAGTACTGCTCAGGTGGTACATTGACATGTGCTAGTCACACATCCAGGACTTATCTGATCATTTTACCTGCTTCCCTCCTGAGCATCCTGAACATTACATCACAACAAAATTTATGTAAATCCATTGTAAAGGGTAGAATCTCTATCCTTATATATGTCACCCTACCAACCCCTGAGTACTATTAGACATAGTATACAGCACACACACTGTCACAGCTTTCTTTTGCATAGCCCATGGAAGACATTATGATCACAATCTTTCCCCAGTGATGCTGCAAGTGATAAGAGTAACAGTGTCCATTGTAGCATCGAGATACACAGATTCATGTTCCGCAGTCTCTGGGTCCTGCACTCTGCTTCTTCAGCTGTCGTAGTCTCCCTGTAGTTTCTACACGTTGATGTGTTACAGGTACTTGGGATGACCCTTCAAAAGACTCTTCAGGTGAGTCACATCAGGACCATCTCATCACCTGGGTGCAGGTCCTGTGCTCTGATGATCCCCAAAATGTCCGGTAAGCTTCAAGCAGTGGTCCAGTCTCCGGATTCTGGGTTTCTCGGCACCAGGTTGTTGGAGAAAAATCTCCTTTCTCGTATGTGATGTGTGTCCAAATTATTATATAGTACGAGCTGCTCGGTGAATCACTCAGACCTTCACAAGTGTCTTCACAATTTATTTAGTCAAGAGAGAGTTTTTATAGGTTCTTGGTACAAAGGAACCTACTGAGCATGTCCACATTCCAATAGCCTTGAACAGGATGTATCTGAAAGATGATCTGTGTGCGCGGGGGATGGTACTATGCATAGAGGCAATGTAAAGATACATGGATTCTATTCCCTCACACAGGCCCCCTGCGATCCGCAACCCTTACACCACCAGCCTGACCCGCTGATACAAGGCAGGATGGATCCATGACACCACCACCACCAGCCTGAGCCGCTGATACAAGGCAGGATGGATCCATGCTTTCATGTTGTTGACGCCAAATTCTGACCCTACCATCCGAATGTCGCAGCAGAAATCGAGACTCATCAGACCAGGCAACGTTTTTCCAATCTTCTACTGTCCAATTTCGATGAGCTTGTGCAAATTGTAGCCTCAGTTTCCTGTTCTTAGCTGAAAGGAGTGGCACCCGGTGTGGTCTTCTGCTGCTGTAGCCCATCTGCCTCAAAGTTGGACGTACTGTGCGTTCAGAGATGCTCTTCTGCCTACCTTGGTTGTAACGGGTGGCGATTTGAGTCACTGTTGCCTTTCTATCAGCTCGAACCAGTCTGCCCATTCTCCTCTGACCTCTGGCATCAACAAGGCATTTCCGCCCACAGAACTGCCGCTCACTGGATGTTTTTTCTTTTTCGGACCATTCTCTGTAAACCCTAGAGATGGTTGTGCGTGAAAATCCCAGTAGATCAGCAGTTTCTGAAATACTCAGACCAGCCCTTCTGGCACCAACAACCATGCCACGTTCAAAGGCACTCAAATCACCTTTCTTCCCCATACTGATGCTCGGTTTGAACTGCAGGAGATTGTCTTGACCATGTCTACATGCCTAAATGCACTGAGTTGCCGCCATGTGATTGGCTGATTAGAAATTAAGTGTTAACGAGCAGTTGGACAGGTGTACCTAATAAAGTGGCCGGTGAGTGTATATGGCTGTATATAGTATCTATAAGGCTGTATATAGTATCTGTATGGTTGTAGTATAGTATATGTATATGGTGTATGGTGTCAGGCTTCTGGGGTAGTGGACCCACTAGAGCAGTGATGACGAACCTTTTAGAGCCTGAGTGCCCAAACTTCAACCAAAAGCCACTTACCGTATATACTCGAGTATGAGCCAAGTTTTTTGTGCTGAAAATTCCCCACTCGGCTTATACTCGGGTATATTTAAAAAAAAAAAAAAAAAAACCCTCTGTACTCACCATTCCGATGACCCGGGCAATGGCAGGTCCGCGGCAGCTCCTCCCGCAGTGCCTCTTCTTACTTCAAGCCGGGGCACCAAGGCCAGGACTGCTCCCTGCGCTGCGGCTGACATCATAGTTGTGGGCCGGCCGGGTACGTGCACGGAGCTGTCGCGGACCTGGCGCTGGCTTGAAGTATGAAGAGGCACTGCAGGAGGAGCTGCCGCAGACCTGCCGCTGTCATTGTAGGAAGGTTCTACAGGCAGATTCTTTGAGTCCTGTTTGGTGAACTTCATTCCGGGGCAGTGGCCGGGGTGCCCACAGAAAGGGCTCAGAGTGCCGCCTCTGGCACCAGTGCCATAAGTTCGCCACCACTGCGGACAATGACGTAAGGCAACACCTGGGAGCGGAGTCTAAGTGGCACCCGGTTTTCACCACAGCCGCCGCAAAGTGGGTTGAATTTGCTGCTGCGTGGTACCACCAGGTCGCTCCACAGGCAAGAGTCACGACAGGTGGCACAGGTTCAGGGACTTAGCGGTAGGTCAGGGCTGGCAGCACAGGATCAGAGTCAATAACAGAACCGGGGTCACAACAGGAAATCACAAAGGAAACACAGGGCATCAGGGTCAAGCTTTCTCAATGGCTATAGGGCACGGAGATCCGGCGGGGTGTGCAGGAAGAGGCTTATGAGGAATCCCGGGAATAGCCAGCACCAATCAATGGTGCGCTGGCTTGAGTAGAGATACGTGGAAGGAGTTCGGAATGGACATGATGGGAGGAAGGCGCAGCTTGCAGGCCACAGGATTGATGTGCCTCAGCACCTCGAAAGGACCCTGGAAACGTGGACCAAGTTTATATCTTCGGGAACCGGCGCGCGTGCGCCCTAGGTGGGGACACGCGTTCCTGACCACCGGGCCGAGAAGAGGAGCAAGGCCAGGTGAGTGGGAGCTGCGGGCGGTTGGGGACAGAGAGGGGCATGGGTACCCCCCCCCCTTCAGCCCCCACCTCTTCTCGGTCTGGAGGAATCTCTGCCCGAACCCCTTCCAATCAACCAAGGAGAACCACTTACCTCTCACAATCTTCAGATCTGAGATCTCCTTTACCTCGAAGACATCAGTGGAGTTTGCCTCAAGAGCAGGAGGAGTGCCGGGAGAAGTGGTTCAGGATGACAGGCGTGAGTACAGATACGTGGAAGGAGTTTGGGATGCGCATGGTGGGAGGCCACAGGATTGATGCGCCTCAGCACCTCGAAAGTGCCCAGGAAACGTGGACCAAGTTTGTAGCCAGGGATCTTTAAAATGTCTCAAAAAGTCACAAATATAGCACAAACACATATTAGAGACCAAAAAGTCACAAAAACACACCAAACAAAAAAGATAAATCTTCTTAATTGATTCCTTAGTAGGTTAACGGTCTGACAAAATGCTGACTAAAAGTAACTTACTAAAATTATAATTATAGGGTATCCCTATCAGGACACTATAATTTGCACCAAATATGTGACACAATCTCAATTTTTCTTAATTTTTTTTTT